>JAVHNF010087677.1:6041-20441 GCA_034783455.1 Micropsitta finschii
TAATGTGTATACATATACAGATAGTATATGTACCCTAGTGTATGGGTATAGTATTTATGCTGTAAAATGTACGTACTATATACAGTATATATGTTGTATAATATATATACTAGATACTGTATATACACTACTGTATATATACTATATAATGTATATATATATATACTGTGCATGTATATACTCTCTACATATACACACTATATATATGTATATATGCACTACACATAGTGCACACACAGGCTGTGACCCAAGGAGAGCATCTAGGACACAGCTAAAGCAAAGGGCATGTGAGATCAGCAGCAGACGTAGAGGTAAAGTGAGCTGCAGCTTTCCCTGGGCAAGTGCCAAGGTTTCCTTCCTGAGAAGCATGTTGCACCACTGAGAAGCCATGGCCCCAACCTGAAAGCTACCCTGATACTCCAGCTGGAAGGTGGGGGCCATTCCCAGTGCTACATGCTCATCTAGTTTTCTTATCCCTGCAGTGGCAGCTCAAACACTTTCCAAGGATGTTCAGCTGTCCTTGCAGCCTTCACAGAAACAATGGCCAAGACAGCTGCTGGTGCACACTCAGAATTGCTCAAGTCTGCTGGTCTAGGCAGACGTTCTGTCTCTGGGAAACAGAGCTATGTGATAAAATCAATTTTTTTAATTCATTCATCATTGACCTGTCCCCTGTTTAGAGACCCACCACTGCCAGGGTTTTGTCTTGCTTCCCAAACAACTGAACATATTCAGACAGCTGTATGCTTAGTCTCATGTACAAAAAATGAGACAGAAAGATACAGAGAAGGGGAGAAACACAAGTGTTAAGCTGGCTAATATCTGAATCCTCCATTCCCCTGCAAGCAGAATTTCTTCCACAGAGTTATAGTGCCCTAGGATACAAAGCAACTGTTATTTTCCCCAACCACAGGGCTGAAAGCTGGTATCCAATACACATTATCTCAGAGAAGCTGTCAGATATGAGGTATAAAACATAGCTGCTGGTATACACAAAACATTCACCAGAGGCTTTTTGAAGCATTTTCTAAAGACTGTTCACTGGATTCATAGTACCAAGACATCTGGATTTATGGTTCCATTTAATTTTGCCTAAGTTCAGGTGTATATAATGTAACATTTATGTCTGAGCCACTTGTCTAGACTCTTTTTACACTTGGTGGAGAAAAATAAGCACCGTTTCAGATGTCTACATCAGGGCGAGATGAATCATGACCTAGAGGTGCCTATTCATCTCCTAACAGTTACAAAGTGGTCCTAGACAACTAGCTTGGGCATGGATATCTGCAGTGTTGATGTCTAGCTGAGGATAAGATTAATCCTGGAGAATCAGGGAGACTGTGAGCTCAGTTAGTCCAACTCTTGTTTAACAACATCAGAAACATTCATCCAGTGATGGCTCTTTTAAGACTGATATTTTGTATCTGTCAAACAGGTATTTTTCAGAATGGCATCCGGCCTGGATTCAGAGAGTTCAACCAATGGACAAGTTAGTTTTGCCAAATAGCATGTTCCACCATCACCAAAATGATGTAACATGGTAGATAAACACAGAAAGAATAGCAGTTCAGATTTCAATTTTGCCTTTGATTCTAGAAAATAATGTGAAATAGTGAGAAATCATGTAAAAATGTACAGAGCACATAGTAGTTAAAAGTGGTTTATATTTCATATATATTTCATATATTCCCTATAGAATAATTTTACAGCATCATTAGAAAAAAGTGAGGGGCAAATCCATCCCAAACTAAGATCAAAGACACTTCTATGATATAGAACCATTCTCTGTGGAAGAGCACTTTTTACATACACTGAAGAATGTTTTCTCTATGAACTGCTTTCAACATGCGTATCAACTTCTTGCACATGCTGAGAGAGAAGCAATTCACCCACTTGATCTACGTCTCAAATGATGATTCTGCCTCAGTGTGAAAAAGAGAGATGAGTGCTGCTTCTTCTAATATTACCATCTCTTTGGCTTCTCTGCCAGGAGGTAGGATTAAACAAACACAAAATAGTGGAGAGAGATAAAACACAAGGATTGCCCAGTGTAGCATGCTCACCCAAGATCCTTCCATTCCACTAACATCAGGCAACACCCCAATAACCTTTAGCCAGGTACCACAATTGCTTTTGGTAGTGAAAAGGTGTAAACTATATTTATAAAAGACAATATTCACAAATTATTCAACTGCTAAGAAACACTTTTGTTTGGGGTTTTTGGTCTTGTTTTGTTTTGTTTTGTTCCTACGTTATGAAGCTAATTATAAACAAAGCTATATTAGCAAACCTGAAAATCACAAGCCTATGCTAAAATCAAATATTTATTATTAGTGTTACAAAATTTAATTTCTATTAACACCTTATGACTTACAACTCTTGAACTTACACAGACTTGAAAACTGATAAAAATCATTATTTTTATTCTGGATGTTGAAAACCACAGAGCTTCATTTCTCATTAGGACATACACAGTGAACCATCGCTATAACGATTCTCATGTTTCTCCCAAAGATTTATGATTCATATCATCTAAACTTATTAACCACTCCACATTTTAAGAAGAAACCTTTTGCTCTTCCTTAGTTACTAAAGTACTTATTTTGTGTGACCTCAAGTCTTTCTCATTTTTTAAGTTCACTCCACTTAGCATTTTGTGGCTGACTTGAAAATATTTATTGAGATGTAATAGTAGCATAGGAAGTAATTGTCAAGTTCTTTCAAAATATTTAAAAACAAGTGTTCTTCAACCTCACCTTCCTTCAGTGTTAAGGAGAACTGTCTATTCAAAGCATGTAGTGACATTTGCCATTACTGTCAAAGTAGTCTTTCAAGTGATGAATTCAAGATGTAAACACATGTCTGCAGTTCATAGCAGATTTCAAAACAGTCACTCAATTAGAATTCCTGCAGGGGAACAGGAAGAAATTATCTGTTTAGTGATTGTATCAAAGGGAACAAAACATAAAGAAATCACCCTTTTCTTCCTTCTGCCCCCTTAAAAAATACTTATGCAATTTTGCTAAAACAGCATCTGTGGTGAAGTAATCCATCCTGGGTATAAATCCATAAAGCAGTTTGGAATATTTTGGAGATGTAGTTTAGGATGAGTTATAGCCCTGAATAGAAGTCTTGTACTATTTGATTGAGTCCCCAGATTTAAATATCAGCCTAGACACCACCGTTTCACTCTCTGCTTTGCTGCAAACAAAGATATCAAACTCAGAGACTTGCCACATGCAGATGTGTAGGTTGACTTGGCAAGAGCAACTCTAGATGACAATGCATGGGCATTTGCTGTGTCTGTCCCATGTCATGGGAGAGGGATTGTGCAGGACTGGCAGCCCAGCAAGGAAGGTACCCCCAATGCAAAGATACGCACTTTATGGCAGCTTGCTAGCCTTCTGGCATGAGAAGACAAACAAAGGAGAAAATACCAGGGCCTTTATTTCAGTATCTGTACAAAGTTAGAATGTTTAGTGCACATGCAGACAACTCTGAGAGGAAGTTTTCTGGTCTGGTGCATGCAACGACGGACAGAGGTCTCCTCTGGCCCTAGAATATAACATGTACACATTGCTTCCCTTCTGGGAGAAGCCAGCAAATTAAATAGGGAAAAAAATGAGTGTAAGGGACAAGAAAGTGAAAGCATTTCATTAAAACCTGAAAATGCAATATTGAGAAAAATATTCCCAGTTACTAGGCTGCTAATTTCATCACTGTCACTTCTTAGGCCTTCCTGTATTTCTGGATGATTTTCAGCAAGTCTGGAGGAGTTTCCTTGCTATTCTTTTTGGCAGTGACCTTTTGATGTGGAGGGGTGGGTTGGCTTCCTGATTTATGTGAGGAAGACAGAAACATAAATGAGACTTTATCCATATGGCACTCCAGCAGCCCCATTCCTTCTGGGAATGGGCAACCACGCACTCCTGTTGTAGGCGAGGAGGATTAATCTCTTAATATGGAAGTTTAATTTATTTTTTAGACACAATTAAAAATAAACCTCAACTTCAGTAATCAGGAAGAAAGCAGAGAGAGAAAGAGAGGTCTCTGTGTGCTTGCTGTTAATACATTCTTGTATTAACAGGCCACTTAAGGTTAAATAATGAGCAGCTCAGGTTGTATGAGCCATTTGGGAAAGTCGCAAAAATTTTTTTAACAGAGTTCTAGTTTCACCTTCACAGAAACCATGATGCATGCAGGGGTGGTTTTAAACTACCTTTAAAACACTTTTATTTCCCCAGCATAATGTAGAGTAGCCTTAGGAGCACGGGAATTCATCCCTTCTTTTTAGCAAAACACGACTATGTTCGTGGTGCCACAAAGCCACTTAATAAATCTTCAGATAAACAGAAATGACTGAATACAATATATGTTTCCATTTAAAAAGTTGCTCTTTAGAATACCAGTAGTAAAAAAACAGAGAAAGTCGGGCTAGTGTTTCCAGCTATACCTATTCAGAGCCAAATAGAGGCATCCTCACACAGTGCCTCTGAACTTCCCACTGCCATAGGTCATATAAATAGGGACAGTTTTAAATGGAGATTTTATTTCACAGTACCAAATGCACCAATTTCATACACTACTGTTCTTGATCAAGTGTTTGATAGGCCTTTAGAAAAGATGCTTCTATGAAATCTGTGACTTGAAGGAAAAGCTTTGCAACAGCAAAGAAACATTCTTCAGAGGAAATTGAACTGAGACTAGAGCTTAATGAAATTTACTGATGGTCTGATCTAGGGAGCTATACACAGCATCTTGCTTCGCCACACATTTGTCTCTTAGAGTATATGGTGCAGTGAAATAGGAGTTGAATTTGTCCATATGTTCCATGACTGGAAAACATTCTATGTCAGAATTATCCTTACAGTCTTTAGTGCTGATAACTCTGACAGTAAGATAACAGTAATCAGATATAGTAGTTTAACATGGGTAAACCTAAGATAACAACAGATAGTTTGTACTTCAGCATTTTTTTTATTAAAGAAAGTCAAGAAAAATATTGAATTAATTGGGTAAAAAGCTACTTATGTCTTTTATGAGATTCATAGAAAGAATTTATCAGTGTGGGTAAAATATTTGTAAATATTTTTAAGTCGTTACATGCTTACTGCTTAAGTGTTTCATTAATGGAAGTCTTAATATTGACTTCTGTCCATCCTAAGCCTATCTAAAACTATGGAAGGTACTATGTTTTCCTCAGAAAGCTGCTTTCTCCTGAGGTACTGAATTTACAAAAGTGCATGTCAAGTTCTGTTAAAGAACTTTCTTTTTCTCTTTTTTCTGACAAGGATTGAAATTAATGGCAGTTTCAACTTATACTAATTCGTAGTTAAAGACCTTATTGCTGAATAGAATTCTAAAGGCTCCTCTGTAGAAAGAGAACAAAAGAGAAGCCAATAGACTTACCAGCAGTAACTTGACGCATCTCATTCAGGAAGAAATATTTCCCCGTCAGAAGATAAACAGGTTAGGACTGAGTGAAGGGAGGAGACAGATAAGTAGTGACTACACAAACTGAAATATTTACACTCGTACATTTTAAATATATAAAAATATACACAAAGAGAGACAGATGTATGGACTATATGCTGTCACACAATGGATTAAAAACTTGGAATTTTGTTATAAAAATGAGTTTAGTAAATTTTGGTTTTACATGAAAAGGTACCTTGCATAGTTTACTCATAAATTTGCCAACATTAAAAAAGTCGAGTTAATTTAGCACAATATTATAGTGCTGGCTGGATATCATTATCAAATTAGAAGTAGAAAAATGAGAAACTTCACTCTCAGAGATTGGGAAAGCCTGACTCTTTCTTTTTCCACTGTGTAACTCCCAGCTTCTTGATAAAAGTGGAAGAATGTTTTGCAGGATTTGAGGCACTACTTTGAGGTTATTACTAGTAATCTTATGCTACCTAGGAACATGAAACGTTTTAATCAGAAAATGCCAACAATTTGTGTCTGCTCTCAGCAAAACAGAATAATTAAGAGAAGGCATTAATACTGTTAAAGAAAATAGTCATAGGAAGCTTATTTAACATCTTTGTCTAAGAATCACAATACAAATAAAGACCTATTCAATGACAGAGTGAGCTCTCTCCATTTATGAAAATGCTGTTCAGGTTTCACGAAGTTATTGTAGATAATTGCAAGAATTGGCAGTCCTGCTATGGCACCACACTTACAGTAGAATATGTCATGAATCATCACTGCATTCTTAAATGTCAAATGCCAGAATATTATGTAGTGTCTTCTACTGCAGCATTATACAGTACAGTATTTAATTTCAAGTGAAAACAAGGAAAGGTTTGCACATTGATGTACAAAGAGTCTTTGCTGTGAAACCGTGTGAAGCAGCTTCCATCTTGTGTGCTTGGTTTGGAGCGTGAAGTCAGATTACGTAACTCTTGTGCTGCTGTTGGCACTATACTAAGTTCTGACATCGTTAAGACACATTCCTTGTGCTGTCCCCCTCCTATCTGTTTCCAGGCCATGGTAAGTGATGATATGATCTTGGAAGTAGAAAGCACTATTCTGCTAAAGATGCCTCATCTATCATCGCTATATTTCTTTTGTCTATTTTGGATATTCATTTTCATGATCATGGTAATTCTAGTTAATGTTGACTTTTATACAACTCAGCTGTTTAATTCTATGTCAAATATATCAATATGTTGAATATAATAAGTACGATATAATAGTTATGTATAATCCCATATGGCAGAGGAGGTGGCTTACAAATGAGGATTAATTCTATATACTGACTCCAAATGTTCTATTCGTAACAACAACAACAAAAAAACTAAATATATCCACATAGCTACATATGCTATACTTTAAATAATAACATGTAAGTTTTATGTGTGTATGCCTTCAAATACATTTCGTTTTAGACTTATACCAAGAGATGCATATCTATAAAACTGTGGGGTTCTTTCCATTTTTAATCAACAAATAAGGTCCCAAAGGAGGATTTAGACAGTGAACTTTTAAACATATGGGTGATCTTTATGCATATTTTTATACATTAAAACTGCAATTTGAACTTTGCCTGCAGGGCATTTACTGCTGGTGAAAGAAGTATATTCTGCCTCAGCTGTTTAAGTCAAGGCACAGTTAGAACAACCACAAGAGAGCAATAGCAAGTGAGAAGAAGATGTTGCACATAGCTCCCAAAAAGCCAGAGAGTTTGGAATCATGCTTGTAGATTCCTTACTGTTATTGATAGGGGTATGACCAATTTAAAAGAAAGTGTTCTAAAATAAGATTATTACCGAAAATTTGCTGTGTTTTAAATACTTCAAATGACTGCCAACAGTCTGCAGAAACTGTCATGAGGTACAGTAGGTAGCTTCCAATGAAAACCTACTCTTGCTTAAAGGGTGTTCTCATATTTCTGACTTTCCTTATACTTTATATGTGCCTTGATTAATTAAGGCAGTTCAGAACTGAGGCTATTTGCATTCTTAAACTGAGACATGTATTCAAATACCTTGCTGAACTGTAGCCCAGGTTTTAACATGTGTGCTTGTAAAAAAAAAAAAAAAAAAGCAAAATTAGCATGAGTTGTTAACAGAATGGGAAATGTTCATATATCAAATGTTCTATGTATAGAATAATAATCAGGAAACAGTAATAAAAAACCAGCTGTCTTGGCAAATGGACTTCCATGAAGCTTGAGATCCCACAGGCCATGAAAACATGGGGTGGTTAAGCCATATGCTACAAATAAGTATACAATGATAGCACTCATTCCACAGGTACCTTTGACTTCCCTTATTTCTCACAAATGTGACATATTCATGAATTCTGATACAGAAACAAATAAATAACTTATTTACAGAATAACAAATAAAAGACAGTTATAAGCAGTGAAACCACTGACATAACAGGGGAAAACTGAGGATTTTTTGGCTCAAAGGCCAAGCTACAAAAAATCTCATTCTGATGCTTTTTCACTGGAATGAAAAGTTCTTTTGAAATTCTTATTACTTATATTTAAGCCACACCATACTTTTGAGGTTAAATTTACAAATACTGACTGATCTGAACCAGCTCCTAAGCCAAATCCCTTGAGAGATAAGTGGCCTTGTGATAAAAATTAGATTCCTTCTTTCATATTTTATGACTTAATTAAGTAGCTTTATTTTAAAAGGTATTAAAAGATGGAAAGAGCCATTTAAATCAAAATGTCAGTTAGTTCAGCCCATCAAAAATTGTTGCATACCTGAAAAACTGTTTGAGGCCTCAAGCTTGAAACTGTGGGCTATTATAATAATTAAACATAGAATTTGACAGTTTAGGTGGAGAAATTTTGGTTTATTTAAGTAAAAATGCTTATATGGGAGCAATTAAAACAAACAAACAAAAAGAAACAGACCCCAAAAACCACAAATCAGAAACTGTTCTCTGTTGCACAAAGGTATGTACCTTAAGTATGGCTTTAGCTACCAATGTCAAAGAATTTTTATAGGTCAGAAAATACAGAGTGCTATTTTTGCTTGCACAGGAGTTTAGTACATGCAGTTAGTTTTACAATTTACTCATAAAAATGGACATACTCTTTTAAGTAAGAAAAAAGGCAGAAGGAATTGCCCCAAACAACTAGCAGTATAGTAATATGCAACTGTATGATTTGTTGTTCAAAACCAGAATTCTGCTACTATTCTTCTGTTTCTATCGCCAAAAATGTAGCCTGAGAAAAAAGAAACAGAAGATTGATCTCTTTATCTTATACATTTTGTTAATGATCTTCAATTCTTCATCCCTTAGGTACGAAGAATTCTGAAAATAATACGAGACAAAGTTTTCCTGAAGGTGACTTGCTGTCCTCAAAGAATAAATAACTAATAATAATTTAGACATCTTTTTCAGCAGAGGGAAGAGTCAATAAAATCAAGGCTATGCTTTCATGAGGGAAACAGTATACAAGATACTGTTAATGACTCAGAAACTATCTTGAAAACAAGGAGCTTTTAAAATAGACTACTTCTTTAGGAAGGGATGTACAACAACCATCTGGTCCCACTGCCTAACCACTTCAGGTCTGACCTAAAATTAAAGCATGTTCTTCAGGGCATTGTCCAAATCCCTGTTAAACACTGACAGGCTTTGGGTATGGACTACCTCTCCAGGAAGTCTGTTCCAGTGTTTGACCATCCTCTTGGTAAAGCAGTGCTTTCTAATGTCCAGTTTAAACCTCCTCTGGCACCATTTTGAACCATTCCATGCATGCTAGCAGTGGATCCCAGGGTGCAGAGCTCAGCATTTTTCTTTCCACTTCCCCTCCTCAGGAGCAATGTAAAGAGCAATCAGGTTGTCCCTCAGCCTCCTTTTCTAGAAACTAGACAAGCCTGAAGTCCTTAACCACTCCTCACAGGACATGCCTTGCAGCCCTGCCCTGGGTTCAGCAGTAGCAGTCATTTTTCTCCTTAGTAGCTGGTGCAGCGCTAGTTTTGCTTTCAGCCTGGGAAAAGTGCTGATAACACTGATGTTTTTAGTTGCTGCTCAGTAATGTTTACTCCAGCCAATGACTTTCAGAGTCTCATGCTCTGCCAGGGAGGAGGGGAAGCTGGGAGGAAGCAGAAACAGGACACCTGACCCAAACTAGCCAAAGAGATTATTCCATACCATAGCACGTCATGTCCAGGATGTAACTGGGAGTTACCTGGAAGGGCTAGATCACAATGCTACTGTAAAGAAGTAAGACTCTAAACTAGTAACTTAGTGAAGGGGAAACAAATAGAGAAGAAATTTCCCTAAAAAAATAACAAACAAACAGCAACAGCAAAATAAACAAAAAACCCCAAACATAAGCTAATGGTCGCCAAAAGAGGATGAAAAAGGAGTAAGAAAAACAGACACATCAACAGTCACTAATATGACAAATCCCTGCTAACTACTCATTTGAATGCACGATGAACCATCATCACAAAGTGTTATTTTATGCTACAGTAAGAAATAAGTGCACTGTCTTATTTCACAGTGGAGCACCAGTGTCTTCAGCATAGCTAACAGTATGAATTTTAGGGTTACACACAAATAAGGATTTATACATCTAATAAGCATGGTGCCACAAAACATGAAACGTAGGTATTAAATTCACTGATTGACACGCTGGTATTAGTAGAATTGAGATGCCCTGTGGTACCACTTTCTGCTTCCTACTGCTGCTCCAAAAGAGCACAGGACTCTCACACCTCCTGCCATCTCTCTTGTAAGGACCAGGTTTCTCTTGTGCTTTAGGGCACCTCAGTCATACCACATGATGCAGTATAGACAACTGAATCCAGCCCTGGGTGCGTATTTTCCTGTATGCTGCATGAGGAGTTGTGCATGCCTCAAGAAGGTAATTGAAAAACCTGTGTGTTCAGAATGTAGCCAGACTGCTAGAACAGTGATATATCTGAGATTAAAGATTTTTCCTATTTGCAGATACTCCAGCAAAGTATTTTCAGGATTTGAAACCAACTACTACTTCTTTAAAGATCAGGGTTCATTTGAACTAACTTACTACAACTTCCACATTGATACTGGAGCCTGCACAGAAAGGAATGAAAGGTTTATACAGCTCGTCACACAATAATTAAGTGCAGAATGACTGAATCATTTAATCGTGTAATTAAAATAGTAGATTCAGATGAGACAGCATTATATTGTTGTAATTTGGATTGGAATCACACTTCAGTAGCAAAGCATGGCAGAGGAGCCTTTAAGAGCAGACCTGTTCATATTCCAAAGGGCAGCCAGCCCGCAGGACCAGACTAAAGCCTGTCCACAGTAAAACCTACAGAAATACAAATTATGCAGGTGCTGAGTACTCAACAGTTATTGTTTTGCTCCCTAGACCTGTCCCTAGCACTCCACAATGCCTGTGTAGATACAATCCTCACTCATGCCTGGGTCTGTTTCTAAATCAGTGCTTATATAAAGTAAAATTCATGAATAATCTTGGGAGCTAATTTTATATCTGCCAATCTATCTGACATACCCTTTCTGACATTCAATTTTGGGCTCCTGAGTTATGCCAGTTTAATTTTATGCCGACCTGCCAGCATATGTACCTAAACTTGGAAACAGCGTGGAAAAAGCTATGAAATTGTTATGACCCCAATTCTTCCTTGCCTAGAAGCTCAGTCATCTCATTCAATTGCTAAATGAATGCAGCACACTACTGACAGACTGAACATCACTTTACACAGGTTTGAATGTCCATGAGTGATCTGCAGCAGTGGGGAATCAGGCCCTGCATCATTTCTGTTTGTCAAATAATCGTGCTGTCAGTTGCAATTATCAAGTGCTGTTTATCACAGATATGTAACTGCTTCAGGAAACAATTTATTTCTGTGATTAACAATTTCTATTTGTTTTACAACATAGACTATAGGTAGAATTTTCAAAACCATAGACATTCTTTATGAGTACAAATCCTGTTAAACATCATTTTGGTCCTGAAAATGCCTTTGCATTGCCATACATCATGTAGGTTCTGGTCCTTAACTCAAATATCAGTTTCTTATACCATGCTCTGTCATAGCAAATAATAAAAGTAGTTGCTGTTATCTCCTCAAAGCCAGCTACTTCTGCAATTCCTGAATTATAATGAACCATTATGAAACTGGTATTCAGTATTTAATGTTCCAGCCCTTCAGCAAGGCATTTTGTTGAGACACAGCAAAACATTTTTTCCAGATCACACACAGATTTATATTTCAGTAATCTAAGTTTTTAAAAAAATATTTTTAGAACAGAAGTTATAATTAATCATCTGTCCCATATGCTTTTTTGCATGGTTATTCAGACTTAAACCTGCATATTAATTTTATTTATGTATAAAATGGATATAAAATGCTCATGGTATTTTATGTGCATTTTTCAGTCCCTTTCATTAGTTTGCTTCACAGGTCATTAAGGATTTGCCACTTAATTTTGCCCAGTTCCCTGCTGCTAAAGACAATCACACCACATAGTTCATTTTCCTAAATGTATGAATTGCCGTTTTTGAAGCAGATAGTTTTTTGAACACATGCTGCAAGTCAACCCCACGTGCTGCATCCCCACAGGACATCCAGGCGAGCACAGGCATGTTAAGGATTCTTGCCACCATCAAACCAAGAGCCAGATATGCCCGTACCAGATGGCAGACAGCTTTCCAAATCACCCAGGTTAGTTTCTTCATCCTCTCACACTTCTATTTGTGGAAGGAGCAATGAATTAAGAGGTCTACCACACTGGCATGTGGTGTAAAACATATAAAACTCTTCACCAAGGAGAGTAAGGATATTTTCAGGGAGGTGACATGATGTCTTTGTAGTAATTTTCTTCACACAAGGAGTGCTGAGAAGCTCTGATTAAAGAGGCACAGTTTGAGAAAGATATGTCAGAACACCTGGTACTAAAAGAGAAAAATGGGTGATTAAATAGGCACAGCCAGCAGCATCAGAAAGTCCTCAATCTGTACATTCTTAAGATACAAACTTTCAGCTGAGTTAATGAAGATATTGCATTATTTTTTTCCTTTCCTGTTAGCAGCTCAGTCAGCTCAAATGCTTTAGGTTGACCATATGAATTCTAGGCAAGTAGAACATTTACTCAGTCCTAGCCAGTTCATCCATGATGGAATGACTGAGATGATAGAATTATTGCACACCTTGAGAGGCATAATAGAAAGTAAGTAGGATGGCTTTTCCAAAACAAAATGAAATCCTTTTGAAAGGAACAGTTGGCAAAAGGTGAGAGCATGTGTAACATTTAAAAAGCCCTTGGTAAAGTTTTTCATAAGAAGATAAAAAAGAAATATAACTTCCAGATAGGATAATATTCTGTCTGTTCAGAAGTAGGGTAAGGGAAGGAATGGAGAAAGAGAGTGATCAGTTTTTCAAAGGAGGGCTGTTAAGATGAGGAAGTTGAAAGGAACTGCATTTGTGTTTTCCTTAATGACCAAAACAAACAAAAAGCCACCAAAAAAACCACAATGATATTGAGATGGCAGAACTTGTAAGAGCTATAAAATAAGCAGGCAGAAGGGCTGGAGGGGATCTGCAATAGGGACATTAAGGGTATTGAGCTGGTAAGTTTAATGATTCTCTCTCATAATGAAGGAGGAAGGCAACATTCAGTGCAGGAAGAAAGAGAATAAAAAGCAGGAGAGGGCATATGCTTTTTATTTAAAACTGAAAAAAAATAACCCTGTTCAAGAGTCATTCAGGCAAAGGATTTAGTAAGCATCATAAACCAATTAGCCCCTTTATAGGGATAATGAAGACATACAATGTTAATTCATGAAGGATAGCCTTCACACCTCACATCAGATAGAAAGTCAGAAAAAAATGCCCCACCAAAAATGTTAGTGTGCATTCCACCTTTTAAGTGTCTCCACTTATATTCTGCCAGGCATAGAGAGAAACAAGATACTGGATTAAATCAGTCAGTCATATGGTACAGATGAATGATTGAGAAATATACCTCTTGCTGTTCTTCAGACCATTATATTTCCCTGAAAAATGGGTAATGCAACCTGAAAATAAAAACGCCTGGTAATCTTTATATTCCAGTAACTGAGACATCTTCAGGCATCTTGTTTGTAGTTAGAAGGCAGATTTATGGCAACTTTGGCATTACCCTCATTGGTAGGGGAGGAATCTCAGGAACCTCAGATTGGAAACGACTGTCATGAATCTAGACCTCGCAACCACAGACCTGTGTGACAGCTGCATGATTCAGAAAGACCCAAAGAATGTGCATCCCACCTCACACTAGGCACTTCATAACATCGCCTAGCATTAGACAACAGACTTAGCCCACCTTACACCTGTCCTAAAAACAACAATGCCACTGGAAGAGAGCCATAGGGACAGAGTCATCAAGTTTGGCCTCAGATTTTTTGCCTTCCCTTCTCCTCAGTATCATGTTCTAAGTCATCTTTCCCATCCCAGACAGACATTTTAAGCTAAGGTCAAAAGCACTGACAAAGCCACCATGGACTCAAGTATGGGGCTCACTAGGTAGCCTCAGAGAGTTAAGGCATCCCCGTGAATGTAGCACATATATACACTCATGCTGGTTTGCCAGTGCCTTGTGGTTTTTTTCAAGTGAGGAATTTTAAGTATGAATGTAGTCAGTAACTCAAGCTATCAACACACAGTTATCCGTGTCCTTACACCACAAGGAAAGCATTTTTCTCATAAACATAACTTAAGCAGATGGCAAAGGCCATAATCTACTTTATTAACTACACCTGGAAAGAGCCATTCACTGCCATAAACTAATAAATACCATCTGAGCATTTCAGTTACATTACCCTTCATATCCTGAGAAATTTAAAAACTACTGTGACTAAAAGTTGTTCCTTCTGCATCATAAGCAATATTACAAGCCTCTTTCCCTACTAAAGGT
>JAVHNF010087680.1:13275-27141 GCA_034783455.1 Micropsitta finschii
CCACAAGAATCATATTTCAATTTCTTCTCAACCATCAACTTTGCAAAGATCCTACCTACATGCTGGCTGGCATCTAGGCCTGATTCTCCCAGTTGCTATGGTCAGGCTCTGATATCCCTCAAGCAAGTGAAGATTCACTGTGGCCACAGAAAAGCTACAAGTTAGGTCCCTGCACGCAGCTGGATAAAGCAGTGGCATATTCTTGGAAGCTTATCAAAGAAAACTAGGATGATTTATTTGGTTAACAATTTAAAGAATTAAAAATAGTTAAAGCTAATAAATGAAAAGAATTTATGTACAGATCATTTCTAAATGCTCTGCAAACTCAGAATCAAACAAAAAACTGAACTCAGTTTTCTTCCTTAAAGGCAGGATTTCTGAAGAGGTTGTCTTAAACCCAGGCTCAGAGTAAATCCAGTAAGTCTTCAGTTTTCATTGAAATAAACCATGCCTCACTTAAAAGACACATTTGACAGTAAAATTAAACCATATATGACACTGGGGGGGGTTGGGTACCTACTAATTTGCATTGGAAGTGCATCAGCAATATGGAACACAGGTCTGATGCCTACTACTTAACAGCAATTTACTACTGTAAACTGCAGAATCACAAGTTCTGTCAGTTTTAAAAAGCAGATCTTCCCACAGCTTTTTTAAGCTCCTTTCTGGATGCAAAATTTAAGGGATGTACCCACAGATTTTCTGAGCATTTTGGTTTTACTGACTGCCTCATTTCTTAAAAATAAGTTTCAGCATTCTCTTGCTGCAAGAAGCTGCTGGGGTTTTTTTCCGAACTCTACTTCTGCTGAAAAGACATCAATGCTTTTTTTTCGTTTTCACTCCCCCATCCTCTTTCAGGGATTACAGCAGCACAAGGGTATGTGTTCTTTAACATCTCCATCTGAAAACTATTATAGGAAACCAGCAACTAAATATAAACTGTCCAATCAGAGCCAGAGCCAGCCACACTGATGCTGGGATTCCAAAATGCTATCATGGACAAAAGAACTTACCGCAGAAACACAGCTAAGGCCTACTTGCCAACACAACTGCTTCAGAAACAATGAATTCCTAGTTCAGAGAGGTCTTCTGGAAAAATGTGTTTGGTTAACAAAGATAAAAACGCCCTTATTTTTAGTCAACATGAAAATAAATACGAACTCGCTGAAGTAGGCAACTCCACGGTGAGGCAATATGGTATACACATTATCTCCTGCACTATTTCCAGCTAGCTGCACCTAAAGAAACCCTTTTTTCTTCTCCCTACACGTACACATTCCAGAGAGCATACACAAGCTGAATCATCATTACTGTGGTGAAAACACATGGGAGGAGGGAAAATACCTTTATGTCTCCTTAAGATCCCTTCTGACAAATAAAGCATTCTTACAGGCCACTTCTCTTTTATTCCCTTCCCCAAGCAGAGTCCATAAACTTTAGATTGGATCATTTGTTTTCAGGCTAAATATTCATCTAACCACTGCTCTGTTTCTGAAGGGAATTTCAACAGGACTATTTGGCCCAGCAATTCCGGACATTAGCTCAAAGTACAGTTCTTTAGATAACAGAAATTAGTATGGATGATTTACCATTTTCAACCATCTCCCAGCCACTTTGTGCTTTGAAAACAGTATTAGAAAAATCTGTTTCAATTACTACAAAAAAAAAAAAAAAAAAAAAAAATCAGAAAAATCTCCATTTAATAAGGAAACGCACATGTTAAAAGCTGGGCGCAGAGGAGAATAGCTAGTCCTCTACTACTTGGAAAGACCTACAGTACACTCAAAGCTTAATTATTCGTCCAGGGAGAGTTTTGCATATGAATGAAACATCTTTCTACATCTAAAAAGAAACACTCACTAGAGCAACCTCAGTTATCCACATCTGGTCAGGAAAGAGAGGAGACAGTGTACCCATATGTACCCTGTTTTCCAGAGCCATGGCTTTTCGCAAGTGTTTAAGTTACTTTTACAGCACTTAAGGTTATTTTATACGTGTATCCTTGAACCATTCCCTACAACAGTTTCGAAAAATGTATCTGAATTTGTCACGCTATTCAAGAGAACAATTTTCTTCTAGAAAATACCCACAAACCTAATGCTTAACCTTGTTTCCTACTGCCTTGCATCATAACTTGCACTTAGAGGCTGGCCAAGTTAATTCCAAAGATAATCAATGAAGCACTAAATTGTTACAAGAAACAAATTTAAGTCTACTTTACTGGTCTGATTACACACTTACAGCAGTTTGTGTTAGTTCATACACCCAGGGCACCAAACAGTGGGTCAGTCAAGTTCACTTCTACTTAACTACTTAGCTAATTCAGGCTTAATTTAAACACTCATATTAGAGAAACAAGGATCTTACAGGTCAACATCAGTTACTTCCATATAGAGAATGAAACAATAAAAGCGGAGTAGGAGAACAAGAAAATTTACTCTAAGACATAGCTAGAAATATATTTTTCCCCAAATTCTGCTAATTCATTTGACACATGAAGATAGTGCTGCCTCAGCTTCAGAGCTGAGAGATTTCTTTGCCAAAGCTGTAAAGAAATCCCATTTCAGTGAGGGTTTTGGCTTGGTATTGAAAAGAAGAAAAAAAGCTGTGCAGGGACACTACAGTGGTGAGTATAGAAATGAAAGCCATATCACATTCCTTGTAAAAACACAGAAAGCTGTAGCACATAAGAAGTCTTTAATTTGCTTCTTAAGAGAAATTTTTTATTAAATGAACACGGCAGCCAGCCCTGATGCGAGGCAAAGAGGACAGCAGCACTGAAAGGGTTATTGCAAGCACTTCCTAATAAGCAAAACAGGACAGTGTTGGAGAAAGTCGAAGAACTGAAATAACAGAAAAGCAATCCGCCTGGAAACGGAAAAGGGTGGGTGAGCAGTCTCTGCCGGACAAGGGCAAAAGCCGAGGTTTGTAAATTTAGAACAAAATACACACCCACACAAAACTTCTCAAGTAAAGGACAGGAGAAGGGGAAAAAGCAGCAGGGGAGGGAAAAAAAAAAAGCACACACACATCCTCATAGAATGCCTTTATATAAATTCTGCCTAATCATTCTTAATGGACATCTGCCCATAGCTTAGTACGGGAAAGACCAAGCTTTCCGTGTGTGCCAAACTGCCTGTGGCAAACCCTTGGCACACTGCCTGCTTTGATCCCCCGTTTTGGACAGTTTCCTGGAGGTAGGTTTGGAGCAAATGAACACGGACAGATCACTCTTTGGGAGGGCTGTCCAAAGGAGTTAAGTATCAAGCCTGGTATCACACTTCACAGTGTTTGAGTACCTTATTTTTAACTTACTTGAATTGATTTTTAGGTTTTAAAACAAGAGGCAGCTAGACAGAATTTATTAGTTTCAGTGCTAGAGAGAGGTCCCTACACAGGGTTAACAAGTGTGCTGTGGCAAAATAAGTTTTCCAGTAAGAGGTGAAAGTTGCCCTGCCTCATGCAGATGGCCATTAAGACCAGCCACGTGGACAACAGTTATTTATATAACTGTGGCAAATGGCCATAGAGCATGAAGACCCCCATTCAGATCAGCCCCCAAAACTTTGTCCATCTCAAAGGAAGGCTCATAAAGTAACATAATAAATAATAAGAGAAGACTGATGCTCTTGGCAAGCGCAGCAAGCAGGTAATTTAGGGCAGGCACTGCCCCTTCAGTCCAAGAACAGGAAACAACTGTATGACTTACCAAAATGCCCCACCCAGTAAGTCCCAGTCGGTATAAAAGTCTCTGCTGCAAAATTTAGCTAATGATACAATCCAGGAGAAGCCTGGGAGTACCACGGAGGGAGAACAGGAGACATTTCTGAGAAAGAGACTTTAGCTAAACTCAGCTACATGTGATCAGGCACGTACAAATCCCCATAAAACAAGCAGAAAGAAGAAGTATTTTCTACTGCACAACTTGCTTCTTCCCTCTTTCTTTTTAATCTTTAAATTTAGTTAAGGGGCCTCACACTAAGGTGCTAAAAGCTACAACCAATTTTTGTACTAAAAGAAGTTCAAATCCAGATTGGTTTTGTTAATAATGAAACAGTACCCAGATTCCAATATAGAAAGCTTCTATACCACAAGTGAAGCTTTTGCTATATAAATCCTTAATAAAGGAAGAAAAATTCTAACAATATTAAAAAAGAGCTGTCATTTTGATCAAATACAAATCATTAAAAATAAGATGCACCAGGAAACACAACTGGGTAATAAGCGTATAAATTTTATAAGGGAGAATGCATGCTATACATAGGTTAGTGAGTACAAAAGGTAGGGAGATACACAACTACGTGCTTAGTCATTAAAATATTTGTAATTTGAAACAATGTCAGGCCCTCACTCTCTGAATCTCCTTTTAAACCAGATTATGTGCTTGCTCTTGCACACCCTCCCCAGTGTCCTCAAACATTCACTCATCTCTTACAGTTACTATCCTTGTCACTGCTCCTCTTGCATTAGGGGAACAGAAATTCACTTAAGTCGCAAGTTCAGACTGCAAATGCAGATTCTTACTGCCAAATATTATAAATTTAAGAAAAATTATTTACTTTGAAAGTCTAAGATTACAAATCTGGATGTCATTAAGTTGTTCTTTTGCCATTTCTAACTTACATGGGTCTGAAAGATCTGTGTAAAGATGCTTACTTGGGAAGGGGACTCCTGATCAACTCCCCAGAATTCACCATCCAGTAAAAATCTAAACAAACAAATGCTTCTGCACTCATGGAATAGAGCTGGCTTTGGCCAAAGGAGGCAGACATAGGACAACACAGCACCAAAGTTTAGCAAAAAAGACAATAAAGCCAAACATACGTTACAGGAAGACAACCATAATCAGAAGCTTTATGCTACTCTGTCAGTTGCTGACTGGTTGGTATGAAAAGATAACAGTGGAGAACTGAACATTTCTGCATAGATTCTGATCATTAAAATTATCATCCTACATTTGTAGACTAACTTAGCAGACATGCTTTATGTGATGCAACTTCAGAGAGAATCAACAACATCAAAATCAACACATACAATATTATTTTTGAAGATTATTCTGTAGTATTCTAAATTAACACAGGTAATGCAACAGCTTCTCTGAAATTAAGTGGAGTGAAAAATACCATGTGTGTCAATGGCAAATACAGCAACATAAATCAGTTGAACACTGGCTCTTTCAGATGATCCTAAATAAGCTCTTGTCAAGCTGGATTTCATCTGCCATTACCTGCATTTTTGCAAGACCCCAAATGTCTGACAAAAAAAGTCTTTTTAGACAAACCCCATTCATAACCCCAGTCATCCATCCTTCGAAGAAAGGCAAGAATACTTCACCTCAGTCAAAGTATTTCAGGACATCAGAACATTAACATTTAGCACTTTGGGAAATTCTTACAGCACTTTGGAAAAAGCCCACAATCCCTGCAACCTGTCTCATCTCAGCGATTGTTACAGTCATCAGAATGGAAAAATCCAGGAGGAAACAGCTATAAAGTGGAACAAAAAAAAGGAAACAGTTTGGAAACAAAATCAAAATCTCAGTGCTGCTTCTGTCTTTCTAGATTACTGAAGATAAGGCACACAGGGTATCTTTTGTATTGCACATTTTCATTGTATTAGGTAAGGCACAGCAGTGAATATCAAGTAAAAATCTAGTTAGACCGGAATACTGGACTTTCAAAATCTGATAGCTGGTAGCTATAAATGACTCAATACTTAGATATTCTGCAGTCAGGAATAAAGTCTGCTACATTTAGTTAGCTCATGTCTTCTACTTTGGTATCTCCTTTTCGCAATGGGTAAAATGGCAATAATGATACTTCAAGAAGCATTTGGGCAGCCAGAAACTGAGAAGACACAAAGTCTAGGTTTATGAGTTGAACTGACTTATATAAAGCCAAGCACCAAATGAAAGAATACCAAAATTCTGAAGTCCTCAGCTCTCAATTCAAATGTCCTTCTTAAGCCTCATGCCTTTCAAAATACTTCTTACATGAGAGAAGCTGTACTTCAGTTCTGAATAACTGCCCTTCGCTCTCTCTTCTATATGCATGCACACCTACTTTCTCTAAAGATTTTTGTTGAACATAGAGCTCAGCTCTCAAAGCAACACTGTAGGCAATGCGTGATTCCTGGATTCTTACTTTATATTCTACCATTATCAAGTTAGAAAAAATTGTATACTAGCCACTAAATTCCATCCAAACTCTACACGACTGCTGCCTGGCCACATTTCTGGTTTTACAGACTCCCACTGAGAAGTAGTCTATCTAGCTTATGTGACTGCCTTACAATCCAAGGCAATCCAATCCCATACATAGTCATATCCTAAAACTGTCTAACCTAGAAAGCTGATCTTAAATACTTCCAGAGAGAAGGCAATATAGTTCTTCAGCAGTCAAAAAGTGATCTGGTAGAACAAAGCAAAATAATCCTGTTTTGGGAATGAAGCATTTTCTTCCTGTCAAAAGATGGAGTAACTCAACATTACAAGCAGAATTTCTAAGTTACCACCAGAATTTTTATCCTTTTACTGTGCTATTACCTAGAATACCAGCTTAAGGGGAGTCACTGATCTTGCTGCAAAGACAAGCTTAGATGAGAACCAGGCTTTGGCTGAAAACTCTGAATAACCAGGAAGCAACTCAGTTTAAATTTGAAATAGTGACTGCCAAATTAATGAAGTCACAGCACTTCATATGACAGGTCAGAGTTGACTCAAAACCATCATGTTTTACAGGCAGCATCAGCCTTTCATTTGAAAGGCTCATGAGTGCTTCTGAAAGACTTCTAACCATCATCAATTTAGTACTGCACACACCTTCACATGTGCATATGACAAATACTTTTTTCTTCAAGATTATCTAAGGGTACATACCACATACAGCCTACTCTTTCCCCACAATGAGTCTCTCCTGCCAATGTATTCAGCTTGCTTACTTAAGACTGCACTTGCGTTACACTTCCTTTTTTCTGTTTCCATCTGTACTATTTCCAGGACTGAAAAGAAATACTAAGACTACAGTCATATGTTTTAACCCGACTCATTGTGCTTCACTGAATCACAGAACGGTTGATATTGGAAGGGACTACTGGGGGTCACCTAGTGCAATCTCTCTGCTCAGGCAGGGTCAGCCTAATGCACACAATTGCTCAGGACTGTTTCCAGATGGCTCCTGACTATCTCCAGGGAAGAAAATTCCACAACCTCTCTGGGCAACCTATTGCAGTGCTGTCATCTTCACAGTAAAGAAGTTCTTCCTCATGTCCAGGTGGAACTTCCTGTTTATTTACCTGTATACTTCCACTAGAGCACGGCTTAACTAACTGTGGTGGATGAAACACAGAGGTTGGGAACTTATCAAAAGGAGGCTGGGTACCTGGTCTGAGCCATTCCTTCTATACACATGCTCTTTTACAGAATTTCAACTCACACAAGGGGGATTAACCTAAATCTCGAATGTATAAATGTTTAGGTTCACAACCATAGAGATGTTAGTTTGCATTCATGATTCAGAAGAATTAGTTCAAAAGCCATCATTAAAACCACTCTAAACGTAGTTTTAGATTCCCAGCACATGGGCAAAAGAGGGCAAAAGAAATCTTGCACAGCAAATTGAGAAAGGGATTCCCCTTAAACAGTAGATGTTCCAGAATAGCATCTATTTATCTTTTTATTATTTTTATTGCTATTATTTACTTATTTAAGTTTGGACTTTTAACCCAAGTTCATGCAATTTTGCTTGAAGTTACTATCCTACAGTAATAAAACTGGTCTTGCCTACAGTGCTGTGAAGAGGACTCAAGAAGACTATGCTAATTAGCCCACAGTTTTCAAAAGGTCAGTTGTCACATCATTAGCCAGACCATTTACATCCCTGCAGTATGGAGCATTCTCCAGTTTTAGTCAGTGAAATGGGACAGAAATTGCTCAGGGTCAAATAGTACAGTGTGCTAAGAGCTTAAAGTCTCCAGTAGTTGGAGCAGCTCATAATGGGCCATTTTCACTCTACACTGTTGTCCTGTTGACACCATCTTCTGCCAGATACTTAAAGAGACAGAGAAATCTTACCTGCCAAGAAACGTTAACATTCACTTATACTGTGAGTAAATATAATTTACCTTAAAAAAAAAAAAAATAACGTAAAGGAGCAATTAGCAAAATACGTCTGGCTGTATCTCTGCAGTCACATAATTTAAAAGTAAAAGCATGAAGAATGTTTGGCTTCTATACCTGTCATGTCTAAAAGCAAAACCAAAATCCAGATACTAAACCACAGTACAGGTTGTCCTTGAACTACCTTAGTTCAATAGTTAAAATTTTTACAAGTATACAGTCAGAGCAACTTTTAAAAAGATATCACCAGAGTAATAAAGTGTTTACTCTCTGAATTTTAGCCACCTGGTACATATCCAAAATGATGCACATGAAAGCAATTTGGGCATGCAATGTCAAGCAACTCAAGTTTCAAAATGCAACAGTTAAACACTCCAGGCCTTACTTCAGTAACTCTGATTTATTACTTTAATTTGAAACTGTGGGGTTTTTTTAAACATTCAGGTTTTTATATTACTAAAACACACTAGAATATGCAATACTGAACATTAATCACATTCTCAGGTAACCTACAGGAACAGTGATGCTATTAATTTGTTTGTAATGGGGACATGATACAGAAAAAAATTCATCTGATTTACCAATGCATTTTTAATTTCAGTACAAAAATCCTTATTAGTCAGTACTATTTAACTGGAAGCTGCAGGGCTCCCCCATACTAAAAGCAATTTATTTTCCTCTTGGAAGCATGTATTTATTAGTGGAACATTCCAAGAAAAAGTTTCTACTCATATTAACATATGCTTAACAGCACCTTAATCTGGAAACAATTCAAATGTTTTATTTACCAGAATTATTTTAATGAAGCTGTAAATAACAATATATCAATTCCCATTTGATTCCACAGCCAACAGACTATCTTTGTGTTAATAGATACCAAGGTCTAGTTGGGGAAGAGTCGGTGATTCCTACAGTACTAGTACAAAGCTGGAATCACAACACAGACTAACAGCAGTAGGTACACAAGGGGCTTCAGGGAAAAAAAAAAAACAACAAAACAAAACAATAAAAAGCACAGAATTCCTTAAACCGAATTTATAACATGCCTCTTGGTGGTCAAGTGTTGTTACCTCTTGCAGGTCCCCAGTAACCGGGAACTGTCAAGTCAGTACCATTTCTAAAGCAATCATTTGTGTGGTACCATTTCTAAAGCAATCATTTGTGTGGTCAGAACCAGTCCACAGACCTCCTGTGGGCTGAGAAAGTTCTGGACATCATTACAAGATAGTTTGAACTTCAATAACCATTTAATTTTAGCTGTTTAAAGCTATTTTGAATGTTGTGGATTTTTATTAGCTTGCCACAGCATTAAACATAGGCAGCCATCTGTTTCTTTCTAAATGCCTTTTCCCTGCCCCATGGCAGGAGGTTGGAACTAGCTGATCCTTTTTTTTTTTGGTCCTTTTTCAACCCTAACTATTCTATGATTCTAAATTTCAATTCCAAGTCTGCTGCATCCATTTGACTTCCATGTTCCTAGTAATGCTGCAAGCATTGTCTACCAAACAGGAAAAAGCTCTGAGGTCAGAAGTCCCTCTTGACTATTTCAAACAAAACATCAGATATTCCTCACTACCTTAGCCACTCGATCCACTTTAGCAGGCACATTATAGTAAAAATAGTTACACAAATTTTTGAACGGAATCTCTACAACTGCTCTAGCAACAACTTCATCACTAATTTCCGTAAGTTTTACTTTACCTCCTTCTCAAATATGTTCCAGAAATTTAAAACATCCTTATGTAATGGATCAGATCAGTGACTTGTATATTCAAGCAGTTCACTATTTGAAACTTACATTAGATAGTTAAATAAAAACCTTCTCATCTGATAGCTATCAAACAAATAAAACCCTCCATTAGTACAGGGCTGTTTCCTTGCCAAACTTTAAAACAGATTTAAATGGATAGCCATGTCAAAAGGCTGTTAAAGATGGCTAGGGGAAAGGTATCTACAGCAACACTTGGCTTCCTTACTACTGCACCAAGTCTTGCTCCTTGTAACAGTTTTTCTCTCCTCTAATGTGACCATAAACCCACATAATTAAATAACTCTCTAAATCCTATTAGTTTAACTTTGATTTCAGAAGGCACATGTAGTCATACACCACCTAAAAAAGGTGGTTTGTTTTCCCCTCTCTCATACAGACAAATATACTCCTAATGTAGGTTTCTCCCTGGCCTTTAAGTACTTGTCACCCACTTTAAGATTACCTCCTTGTATTTATTTTATTGTGACAAAGAAAACTTCTCAGTATTCCAAGGAAGAAAAGCATGTGTGAGATTTCTGCATGTAAAGGATAGATAAACAAGTATTAAACATGGGACAGGAAGGAAGGCATACTTTTGGTTTTGCTACTGACCACTATGCCAGTTTGGATCAGTGCTCATTGGTTTGATCAAGGAGTTTTCCATTTAGGCTCAGTAGCTGTATGGGGCTGTTCATACAGACCACACATTCAGCCCAACAAGCATGCCTGGTCTGCTAGCTGGGTTCCCTGTAATGCTGATGAAGACAAGCTGCCCTTTTGGAAGACAGGTACAAGGAAGAAAGCACTACCTCCAGTGACTAGAAAATAAGACCTGGAAAGATTTGGGGGTGAGAGGAGGAACAGCACTGAGTACTTTACCTTCTACATTACCACACCAGGTTCAGGCACCTTAGCAGAAACACTATACTGGCTTCACAGCACAAGCTTGTCTACATTCAATTCGTAACTGCTTTCACTGCAGAAAAGACCAACAAGGAAAGCCAAGCACTCAAACATTTATAAAGTCCACAGTGCAGAGTGTTTATTTAATTTACTTTCAACATACTAGAAGTATAATTAAAACTTGTGCACATAAATGTCTGTAACTAGTCCCATGCAATCACATCTAGTCCCACAGAAGATGAGCAAGCAAAAGGCACTTGTTGACTGCTGCTGTGAATAGCTGTATGCAGCAGCCCACTTTCTGGCCAAGCAGCTTCAAGGTGCAATCTAAAAAGCTGCTCTTTTTCCAGACTTCAGTAAGAACAAGTACAAAGATAAGAAATACAAGTTAACTAATTCACATCATCTAAAAAAAAAAGAAGCATAACCATCAAATTCTCAAAGGTATTATACTATATATTCAAACCTCTTTAGAAAACAGAAGTGTTCAGATTTTACATAGTCTGGCTATTTTTCCAAAACATTAAGCTACTGCATCTCCTTGACACAATCTTTAATCTGACTAAAACTACATGAATTGCTCCATGCCAAAAATTTGTTAAGCACTTAACTGCAGAAAGAGCACTACTCAGCAGTTGCTGGATTCCTCCCAACCACATACCCACTTTCACATTATTAAAGCTCATAAGTATTTATGACAGAGCTTCCAAGACATCTGCCTTCTGATGGTATTGTAGCTGTGTTTGATGTTGGCAGGAACAGCCTGATAATCATAGAAGTCAACACTGCAAAGAAGTCACCATGTGCAGCCTCCAAGCACATGTTAAGTCTCTTGTTTATGAGACTTCTCTCTCACATTAGGAAGCTTATGATTAAAGTTTTGAATTTATATTATTGAAGAAAATTGTAAACAAGAGAGGCAAGAGTACCAACTAATACTGCATTATTATGCAAGACAAGTCACCTACAATAAATGACTCAAGACTCATCAAGACAGCAAAGTTTACATCAGAATTTTTAAGTATCTGAAGTGATGAGGTATCTTGGGACACACAAAGCCACTCGCAACAATTCAGAGGGTGGGAGAGAAGGAATTAAAACCCCACAAACTTAAGAAGACTTGGTATTGCCATGGTTAGTCATCCTGATAGGCATCACACCTGAGCGCAACTGTAGTCTTACTCTTAGGAAGTACTACAGGAAGGCTCCAAAGGCCATGGAATATTAACTCCTAGCATTAGACAAATGTTAAGAAATGCAAGATGAACAAGCTGTCTACTGGGTGGAGAACACCCATTTTTTGCAATTTCAGATTCATCTTGTCTGATTAAGACTACATGCACCTTCTAAAGCAAACACTAAAGTTAGAAAGTCCTTCATATCAAATTTTGACATAAGCTTTATTTACACAGAACCTTTTGTATATAAAATTAGTATTACTAACAAGTCACTTCAGATGGATAATCTTAAACAGCAAAAAGTCTGATCAGTATACTAACGGACTACATTGGACAGCATTTCCCTTTTTAGTAATTTTTCACCCTCATGACATTCCTGTGACTATTTAGTATGGTTTTTCCTCTTTACAGAGGAACTTAAGACAATTTACACTGGATGATCTGATTGAAAAGTTGTATTTTAAAGTACCTGTCTATCTTTAAAGTACAAAACAGAAAAAGCAGTGCACTATAATCTTGACTAAAACAATAAAGAATGTATACATTTATCTACAAATCTGGGTGCTCATTCTCCCTTCTTCCACCAGAAACACACACAACATAGAAGTACTATCTGTAATTGGAACTAAGCCTAGGAAAACACTACTAGCTCCAATTCACAGCCTGGAGAGTTGCCAAAGTAAAGCCTACAAACTGAAGCCAAGAAGGACAACAGGTTAGTCCCAAAGCTTCAGTCAGCATAACCCCCTTATTTGAGGTCAACTTGATATGAACAAGCACAAGGGAATAAGAGAGGAGGAAAATTATAAGCCAACAACTTTAGGTGTTCACATTCTGTCAGGAAATTAACCTCTTCATTTACAAGATATGCATCAAGAATAAAGCTGGTAGTGACTTCTGAGGCATCACAGAAGAAGAAAATATATTGTTAGGTACACAAAGAATGAACATGTATGGGTTTTGTTAAAATGTATTCATTGCATGAGAGTAGCTTGGGTATTTAGTATTCCACAAATAAATCTATGACCTGTAAACAGTATATACCCCCCCAAAAAAATTCCACACTTAACCTTTTCTTCTTCTGAAGAACTTGAACTCCTGTTCAGCTTCTAAAAGGCTACATGTACATTAGCATCTAATGCCAGTTAGAAGTCTTTTTCAATTGTCATCTGAATTGGTATGAGACACCTTAGTGTAAAACACATGCAAGAATAGTCTACTTGGCACTCCTTTTATCAGAAGAGAAAAAATCCCTTAGGATCAGGGCCCCAGACAGGGTGCAGAATTTTTATCCTTGTAGTTTTGACACCTAAGAGAACAAAATTGTCAACAAACCAGTCCCAATTCAAAACTGAGCTGGTTCTGAGCAGGAGGCTGGGACACAGACATCATTTAGAGATCACATCCAACCAGAACTGTTCCGTGAATATTTAGTACTTTACCTCTACTGAAACTTGTTCTGCTTAAAATACCCCCAAAGTACATGGTAAAATGCATGAGAACAACAATACAGATAATGACAGAAATACTCAAGTACTGCAAATACCAAAGTGTTCTAATGTATCTTAGATTACCGGCAATCATATACACCTCCCCTATGCTTGCATTCATTTTCTTTGTATGCGTATCAATTTCCTTACAATTTCCTTCACAATTTGCAAGTGGATCAGTTGATGAAAGAGTATAAACAGAAATAACAGGAGAATGGAAAATCTTAATCCAAAGCCTCTAACCTAGCAAATGATGCATTCATTGCCAAAACACATGTACAACACTACTGCCATCTCTGCAGTTTTATAAACACCTGTTTATATCTTACAGATTATTAGATTTTTATATTACCAGGTGTCCTGGGTTCAGCAGTAGCAGTCATTTTTTCTTCTTCTTAGTAGCTGGTGCAGTGCTGTGTTTTTGACTTT
>JAVHNF010087680.1:31394-43536 GCA_034783455.1 Micropsitta finschii
TGTGGGAGTTAGCAGAGCAGGGCTGCCTCTCGTGCCAGCCGTGTTTCTGCTGTCTCTTGTTGGGCAAAGCTTCACAGCCTGCAGAATGGGTCCAGCCACTCTGTTATCTACTGATGGGATAAACCATAGAATCATAGAATGGTTTGGGTTGGAAAGGACCTTAAGATCATCCAGTTCCAACCCCCCTGCCACAGATAGTATTAAGAGTAAGAGAACAGCGTGTTTGGTTTGAGATTACAAAAGAACAGGGCTACTGAGTTTTGTCTTTCTGTTGTTCCTTTGAATAGAGACAACAGCAACACATAACCAGGCATTTCATGGGATTCGTACAGTGTTATTTCAATAGCAGAATGACACTGACACCGGGCTGGATAAATAATGCTGCTGCTGACACACTGCTGTGCTGACAGGAGGAAGGGAGCCTGTGGCTCCCTGTGGCCAGGATGGGCCATCAGCCCCTGCCCAGCGCTCACCAGCAGACTGCTGAGATCTCATTAGAGAGGGAAGGACCTGAAACCTGCCTGCAGTGGCTGTGTCTGAGGTTCCTGTGGCTGTCAAATCGAAGGGGAAAACAAAAGCTGTCCCTGCTCCTGAGATGCAGACTTGCTTCTATCTCCCATGCCCAGGTTAAACCAAATGAATCCACTTTTCGGTTTTAGGGGCCACCAGATTTTAGGCTTAACTAATGAGCAAGGCAGCTAAAGACAGGAGACAGAATAAAACACTGTTCAGCTCTTACCACCTGCAGAAGTCTCTAATTCAGCTTCACCTTCTTTACAAGACCTAAGGAGAAGGGTGGAATTAAGTATTTTTTGGCTTTTCTTAAAAGTGGTAGTAAAGGTGGTTTGCTGTGGTGTTTTAAGGAACAGTCAGAAGGTGTCTGGCACACTCACGTGGTGAAATAAAGACCCTCGCTTCCCTGTGCTTGGTTACAACATCTTTGAGCACTGCATCTGTGTGTTGCCAGTCCAAGTACTGCAAAGCAAATATGCTTGTTTCAGCCATGTCCTGCTTCATGCAGCTCTCCTGTTGGAAAGCATGACTCCGAAGTACCTATAGTTTGGTCTTTTGGCTTGGTAACTCCTTTTTGCAGCACTCCATGCTGTTGGGTTCATCATCTTCCCCGATCATCACCAGGTTCCCTCCAGTGGTCTTGCGCTTTGCTTTGTCCAGCTCCCATCTCTGCCTCACTGGAATGCTGTGAATTTAAACAAGTGCAGGGCAGAATATGCAATTAAGACATAATGCAATAAGCAGCATTATGCTGTGTTGGCTTCAGTGTCATGTCTGGCTCCTCTGTCCAGTTCAGAATATCAAGGGCCAAATTTGGCTCCAGAAGACAAATGGAGAGTTCCGCTTGTAGAGAGAAGGGGAGAGAAAAAGTTTGTATTCCCAGAAGAACTGGCTCCTGTGCCAACACTGTGCCTCTGACAAGTGGTGAGAATAAAATCTGGCAACGTGGACATGAAACATATTTGCAGTCTTCCACCCATGGCCCTCACTTAGAGCTCTTGTCTAACCTGTGCCAGAGTGGCCATTGCAAGGTTAGAGTGTGGTTAACAACACATTTTCCCTTTTCTACTCCTTCACTTTATGCACAAGGGATTCTGTGAGATTAGTCCATGCTACTAAGAGCACCTCATTCTGTCACTCGGCTTTTAAACAGAATTGGCAAGTGAGTTTGTGTACAGTGCTGCTTGTCTTTCATAGGAAACCCTGCTGTAAGTGCAAATCCATGTGAAATGCTTAGCAACCACATTACAAGGTCATTAATCTTTATGCCCTCACTTTAAAGACTCTATAACTCGCAATGTTCATCTTGAGGGCATTCTTGTATGTTTCTGAATCAAATCTGTGTTTTCTGAGGCTTCCTTTGCTACAGGGAACCATCTGTCCTGACATGGGGACTGCCAAAACTGAATCTGGAAATTAAAAGTAGACTCCTAATAGTGTAATTATTTAATGGAGTATTAATAATCTAGTGGCAATGAATACAAATTGCTTCAAATCAATTATGTTTGTATTAAGGAGTTTTTCCTTGGGGTTACTGGCTCTGTAAAGTGCTAGTTCCTTCCTCATCACATGTGTTTATAGAGCTTGTCATCCATTCTTCTCAACAGCAGAGGGAGAAGCTGCCAGCTGCTTTTTACTTCATGGCATTATTCTGGGGGATGATGAGGATACATGAAAAAGATGGATTAATCTGGAATGTGAGCCACAGAACAAAGACCTTTGTATGTTCAAGACCATAAGACAACATCGAACCCAGCAAGAGGAGAGGCATCAGTCTCAAGAGGCCTCCTCTGGGGATGAAGGGAGAATTGAGAAATGGGATTTTAAGAGAACAAAAGGCCATCCATACCCCAAGCTTGATTCAATTCTGCTTTGACAAGGCGCAGCAGTGAGACGGGGCTGAAGGGCCTTGTGAAATGCTACAGGATGTAATTGTGGCTGAGCTAAACTCCAGGATAAATGGGGCAATGTAATGATGAGAAACATTACGTGCACTGAGAGATGTTTTTAAGGAGAAATGAAAGAATCTCCTATAGAAACACTTCTGTTTCCTCCAGGCAATGGATGAAGTTTTCTTGTGTTCACCTTTGAATTCATTCGACGCGTTTAGTCTAAGCTAGAAAAGGCAAGAGAAAAAGGATTAAAAACTATCCCTGTCTTCATCCTGAGTAGCCAAAGGAATCTCAGTGCAATATAGAGGGAAGCACCTTCCTCCTGCTCTTCCTCACAGCCTGGAATCTGGCCTGACCTCAGGAACAATAGGTAGAGAAGGGCTAGAGATGAGGAAAAGGGAGATGCGGTCACTGAGCCTGGGTACCAGGGGGAGCGAGGTTACTGCAGGCAGGAGCACAGAGCTGCCAAACCCCCAAATCTCAACGTGGAGAGATGCCTTCTTCAGTATTAATTTGCTGCCCCTCGTCACTTCTATTACACCAGAATAACTGTGCTTACACAAATGGTTCCATAAGGAAAGAATCAGCATCCAAATCAAAGGCCAGACCCCTTCCAAGCGATTCTACTGCAACAGAAGGAAATGGGGATGTTTCATGCAGCACCCTCGGCCAACCCATTTCACCTCCAGATCCCCCATTCCCCTTACAAGCTGGGCTCATTGAGGGGCCTCTCCTCTTCCACCCTGGGGAGCACAAGAGGAGCTCCCTCTGGTACTCCCTTCCTGTATCTTTTAACACAAACCCAACCCAGCAAAGGCTGTGTCCATCTCCTGAGAGCACATGGGAGTTGTTATGGGGTTTGTAGGGTTTTTTTTTTGGGGGGGGTTGTTTGGTTTGCATTTTCAGGCTATTTTTTGCCACTGAAAACTGTTCAATCATGGAGCCCAACCAGAAGAATAGAAAAGCATCTGTTAGATGCCAGAAGCACGCCCTCAACCAAAAGGGGTGGCCGAGAGGGTGCTGGGTGAATGGACCCCTCTGCACCCGCACTGACCCCTCTAGAGCAGAGTGGAGCAGGGATGGCCCACAATCCCCATGCGCATTGGATCCATGCATGTGCTCCGTGCTCCAGAGACTCTTCCATAACCCCACATGGTGCAGATTCACCTCTCTCCTCCCAGATTTCCCATGCAAAATACGTCCAAACCCTTCACCCTGAGCACACACAGAAATACTTAAGCTGCCGGAAGCAATCCATCTTCCCTTCACGTGATGCCTCCGGCTCCTTTCCCACTCCACGAGCTGGATGCTGTGTTTATAAACCCAAAAAGGCTGTTTATACACCGGCTAGGACTTGTTTAGCAAGAGCTTAAAGCTGCCAAATATTTTCCTAGAGTCATCCTGAAACTCACCCTTTGCTTTCCCTGCAGCAGGAATGAAAAGGCTTGGGGAGCTCTGTGCACTTTGGGCTGTAGGGAGAGTTCCTGCCTTGAGATGCTTTAGCAGTGTCAAAGATCAATGGGTGTTTTAATGGGGAACTCTCTTTATGGCACAGCAGTGGAAAAGAGGTTGCTGCACTGGAACTTAAGCATTTCTTTCACATATCTATTTTCAGTTCTGATTTTAAAGCTAACATCAGTCTAGCACTTAATGTGCAATGAACATTCTCTCCTTGCCTCACAGAAAAGAGTTATCTTAGAATTCAGCATGAACAACTGTAAACCAACTGTATTAGCCCAGGACAAGAGTGCACTACAAGCAGGAACAAAAGGGTAAAGATTATATTCATAAAGTTTTATGAGCATCTAGGTCTACCAGCAACATGAAAAATAAAATAAATGATACAGAAGATGGGACTACTAAACTTGAAAAAAGCAGATGCTGAAGCCACAGCAGCTTTATTATTGACAGCATTTATCTTCCCTGTCATGACATTTTCCACTATCATCCCAAAAAATCATTGTATCTCTCTTCTCTCTTTGTAAGCTGCACTGAGATTTTTCACCCTGATTTAAAGCTGAATACACTGTATTTTATTTTGCATTCTTCTGAAAATAGGGCTTGCAATGAAAGGGGACCATAAGGGGAATCCAAATATTAAGCAAGTGCCTATTCTATTCTCTAGGGATGATAAAGCTACACTTATCCCCTTCCCACATGTATTCTCTGGAAGCATCTGGTTTAGGCTGCTATTTTGATATCTTCATGCCAAAGTTTGTTTAAATAAAGCAACTATAATCTTTTGGCTAGTAAGTGCTATGAAAATCTTTGCTCTAAGATAGCCATATTCTGTTACCAACAGAGGAATGCCTCTGAACCATCTGTTCAAGATGATTTTGTCAACAGAGCATTGGCCAGTGTAATATAAAAAATATTTATCCCTAGTAAATATACCATCAGTATTCTTAGCTTTATTATCGTCATTTACCCTGAAACTCCCTGTCAAAATCACTGTTTCTGTAAAGCTGTGTGGGAAAGGAATAATTCTTTATTCAACTCTACAGACAGTCATTGGAATTTGGAACTGGCTCCTACAGAACCACTCACTGCTACAAAATTTAAAGATTATGCAAAAGCTTGCATCTACAATGTTTTTAAATAACTGACACTTACTGCTTTCAGAAAACAAAGGTATTTTTCACCCACAGAAGGTGTGGAGTACTTAGAGGCCTTGGAAACTGGAAATCTACACTGGCAGAAGCAGAAGAAGGAAGGGCAAGAATTCTTGCCCATACACAACCATATGTCCCGCAAGATCTGGGGGAAAAAACCCAACATGATTTCAAGTTCAAACACCCTACTCATATTACTTCTATTCTAAGGCTGTGGTTCAGAAATCTAACCTAATGTTATATTACGGGGCTCTTCATGAAACTGTCCAAATGGCCTACTGCATTTTCTATACCAACAGATACATCTACTCAGCTAGTAACAGACTGATACTTTAACATACTGCATGACAAGAATATCTGGGGGGGGGGGGAAAGAACCAAAAGAAAAAGACATTCCAGGCAGTTCTTAACACGCCAAGACTCTGATAGTATCTGAGGGACACTGAAGTTTAAAGCAGAGTTCTTAACTTGGATCTACAGCAGATCCATTAAGAAGCAGAAGCATTACAGACTGGTTCAGCCACTGGCCTATATGAAGCCTAGAAATCAGTGGTAGACTGCCTTTCCAGAGAGGCTCTTAACTCATTTTAGTTAGGCATAAAGAATAGCTGCTTTTCATTGCATTTGATATATGCTGTTTTCTGGGAGGGCCATCAGATGGGGGTTAGCACTATTAGAAAGAGAGAAAGTGGATTTCTGACATGCAGATACTGTTCCAAGTTCTTACTGTTCCTACTTGTTAACTAGGGAGACTCCTAAACCACAAAAAAAAATATATATAATGCACATTTTAATATAATTTTCATAATATTATGAAAAAATCATAACCGAATTCTTATCTCTTGCATACTAACACACCACCTGCAAAGCAAGAAAGAAACAACACAAATAATTTGAGGAAATGTTTCACAATCTTCAACTGCAGCTCAAGTCAAGCATTAAGTGATAACATAGACCCTGCAGAAAGTTCTAATAAAGTCTCTTGGTCTAAATATTTTGAGAGAAACATACAAGCTAAATGAAAAATGGTGAGAGGGAAAGAGTACTTGTTACAAGTGCTCAGCAAACCTGCTTCTATCCACAAGTTTTGTTTCAAAGAGATGCGGCAAACATTTTACTAACATTTGTTACCATCAGAAAAGGCTAGATTTAGGCAGAAAAGCTAAAGAGGAAAGACTCAAGATTTCGGTTTTTCCCTCCCTGTTGCTACCCTCCCTCCCCAGTCCAGTCCCCCTTCTTCCTCTCTAGCTAAGCTCTTTCCCAGGTTTTGTCTGTGCAGTACCAGCTCATGTCCACACATGCTGGTGCTAGTTAATATATGAAATTGCCTTACCAGCAGCAGCACAGCGAGCAGATGAAGAATTCCATTACAACAAAATTAACAGCAGGGGATTTCCGTCAAGACAGCAATAGTTCGGATACTCAAAGAAACATGGGGAGCCCAAGATAACTGATTACAGAAACACGGCCTGAAATACTGGTGGCACTTTTCCGGAGTTCAGCAAGATGCAATTTCTGGCAGGCAGAGTGAAAAACACACAAAGGTTGTCTTCCAGAGAAAGGGTATACATAGCTCCTTCTTGAAAAGACAGCTGTGCAAAAGAAAGAGACATGCTTTCTGCCTTTCTTTTTCAGAATTAGCTCTTATCTAAAGTTTCCTCCTCTTCTTTTAGGGTAGGACTGTTAAAAAAACCAAACCTTCTCCTCCCAATAAGCGAAGATTTAGCAAGCATTTTCATACTGCTTTTGTCTATCTAGTCCTGCCTACCTTTCAAGTCAGTTTGAAAGCAAAGAAACATTAATTCCAACAGAAGAAATAAGTAATGAGAACTACTTTTTCCAATCCTTCTTTTCCTCTTTTATAACATGAAGTCCAGTAACTCAGCTATGTCCAAAATATCTGTTGAGTCTGGTGGTTTTTTTCCTAAAACCTTCCCACTTTTTTGAAAAGCACTGAAATTGTTGTTTTATACCTGTTTTAAGATATTTCATGAGTTCCATTCATCTTTCTGCTTATTAGCCAAGAGGGGAAAAAAACCCCAGCTGCAGAGCCTTAAAGCTCCACCTTGTGGAAGAAGCCTTATAATATACAAATACGGAAAAGGACTTCAAAAGGAGCTTACAATTAATAACGTTTGACATTTACACTTTGTCATCATTTACATTTTGTCATTAGTTACAACATAGTAAAATAGGCTCTTAAATGCATCCTACCCCAGTAGAAAAACTGGCAGTGGGGGACTACCAATAAAATGAAAAGCTGCATTTATTTTGTGGCAATAAGCATCCTGCAGTGAATCAGCAAATACATATCATACACAGCAGTCTAAAGCAGAGCTTACTTTCACCAGGTTTGCTGTCTCCTATGCACTGGACTTACTCTATTCGTAAGCAGGAAAACAGAGAATCACAGACAGAGTTATCTGGACAAGGAGCAAACAAACAAAGAATATAGCAACCCTGCCATTAAAAGTAGATGAATTATTTAAAGAACTTAATCTTGTGATACTAGATTGACTGTAATTTTACATGGGTATTCTGGAAGCTATTCACAATCCTCCTCCAACCATCTATTACAAACAAAATCAACTAAATGTCTTCATTCAGCTATTCCTAAAAGCTTGTCTTGAGAACAGCATAGTGCAATCAGAAGCTGCCGATGACTACGCATGTAGTGGACTCTAAAGGAAACTGAACTAGTACCGCCCTCTACCGAAAGAAGAGCTTGAACATCGGAACTGTAGCAACTTTCACACCGTTCTATTTTTCTGCTTTATATGGGTACCTTACTTTTCCTTGGTTTTCCTTCTTCTCTGTAAGCCTTTGCAACATTCAGGGTTCTGTTTTATGGTGGGTTTTTATTAGTTTCTGGAGAGTTGGGTTGTTGTTTTTCTTCCTTCTGCTTTTTCATCATGAGGGCAACATAGGTGTCAGGCAGGTTTCAAAGTTTACATACTACATAACACCAGGCCAGCACAAAGGCTTACAGAAATCAGAGTTGCTGCACTAAAGCACTGCAAGCACAGCTCATGTTTTTAGCAACATAAGAGCTTATAAACAAATACAATATTAATAATAATAAAAAAAAAAAAAACACAACAAAAAGTGAGGTGTTAAAAAATAACCCCAGATAATTAATTTAAAATTTTCCTGCCATCTGCGGTACACCAATCATACAACAGTGGCATGAGATGTTCTTCTGTGTAGCAGACACAAGATACTTAAAGAAAATATATCCATATTGGTTAAATACTTTGAATTAATAAACACTATAATTAGTAATTGATTACTAACAGTCATCACATCATTCTCCAAAGTAAACCTTGCTATGTTTCTATTTGATATCAGTTGTTCCACTTTGAGATTTAGACATTCATAAAAATGTAAAAATTCTGAATAACTTACGGACTGAAACACTGTACAAAACCTGGAAATGTAGCACTTCCAGCAACATAATTTGGCTGTACAATACATTGGTTTGGAACACCAAGGAGCACAAAGTTTGAACTGGTTGAATGCTGGGTCTCTCAGCCTGTAAAAAAGCCTGGTGCATGCCACTCAAAACAGAGGAAATACATCACTTCGGAAGCATGTCAGCTTTCCAGTGCCCGGGAGCTGGGACAGCCTGTATCTCAGCCCAAACCCCAGCTGGCAGCAGCCACCAGAAGATTTTCAAAGCCGCTAAGAGTACATTATGTACGCTTCAGTAAGTTTCCATAGCTGGAGGCCGACTCCATCCCCTCAAAATCATCCAAAACACCCCAACCTCACACGGTGCCCGGACCTCCTGAGGAGCGCTGGCACCAAGGGGCTGCAGAGGGAGCCCGCTGCCCACAGGGCCCCTTCCCGAAGGGCTCTGACCCTCGTGTCACACACGCTACCACGAGGTTTCACTTTTCGGCAATGATATAGCAAAAAATTAAAGGCCGATTACTCAACGGGCAAGGAGAAAAGTACCTGATCTGTTCCTGCATGGCACCCCTCGCATCTGTTTCTTAGAGCGCATGCTAAATTCCTTGTGTTAGAATGCTTGTTTTAGATAACACTGAATATTTTATTCTTCCTGTTGTGTAACCTATACTAGCTCCAACTCTGAATGACCTTTCACTCCATGCTTCTGTGGGGAGGACAGACTTGCTTCTAGAAAAAATAACTGAACATATCCGAGGTTGCTCAAGGCAGATCCAGGCAGCCTTTTACTGCAAGAAAACGGTTCACAGACCTTATGAAGTCCTGTGTAATTTTCACTGTTGGTGGCTGTTACTCAAAAAAGAGCCCAGATAAATTACAACTAAACATTAAATTTATTTTAAAACCAACAGAAGACATCAAATATATCCCAGCACATAACCTGAGCCAATTTAGCTCACTTTCCACTCTGTAGCCTTCAAGAGGAAACTATCAAGTCTTTTTTTTTTTTTTTTTAAAAAAAAAATACCCCAAATCTCAGTCTTTATTCCAAAACATGGCAATTTTTATAGTTCATGGAGCAGGACCAAAATCGCTGATAATAAAAATACTATGCATGGACAGGAGGCCAAAAGCCCATTAACAACAACAAAGTGAAGACCTAAGAAAATACAGCATGCCAAAGCAAAAGTATGTCATCACTGGCATGTGAAAATCCCTTGTTTAAATTAAGCTTTGATAATTCCTCTTCATGAAATCAAAGCCTCAGACTAAAAATGACATCTAATACATACACGTTTCAAAGCCAATGCTCTCACCCTGACCCACATATGACCTATGAAAAAGGCTACTCATCTTGAACTATCAGTTTTTACTCCCCCACCAACTTGCTTCAGCTATGCTTGGTGCAGAAGTATCAGATGTGGTGACTTGGATTAGTTTACCTGCATCACTAACCACTGCATTCAAGGAACAGACAGACCACATCTCACTATGGAAACTTCATTACCGCTGAACTGAAGGCACGCACTGAAACTGGGAAAAGAAGCAACTTTTATAATTTTTTTACAATTCTTTTTTTGAGGCAAGGCTATAAATAGCACTATAAATGCAGCCAAGTTGTTCCTGCAACAGTAGAAGCAACAACACACCTCGCTTAGTCCAAGTCCATCTTGCTGAGATAATATTGCATCATGTTTCTAGCCATTTCTTCTTTAGAAATCAAGAGTGTTGCAGGTACATTATCTCTCTGAAAGCCCCGAGTACTGCCACATGCTTTGTCACTATAGCAGTATCTTTCTGCTTGGCAGCCTCACCCTGCTTTATCACTCTTTTGCTTCAGATGCCATATGCTTAGTTTCTTTGGCTGAGAGATATTATGCCTGCTGAACCACTTAGCCTACAAGTGTAAGAAAAGTATCAACCGCATGAAAGGGCTAGCAGGAAGAGGCATATAATTTTTTAAATCCACAACTTCAGTTAGATTTGTCATCCTACAGAATAAAAAAAAATCATTAAATTCCAAAGATCTCTCCAAGGAACCACAAGAAAGACCTGCCTGTCAGCAGAAGCACATTCTAAATCCACTTTTCAGCATATCCTCTGTATCATGAATAGTTAAACTAGCAGAACTGGACTCAGGCTGCCAGGCTATACAGAGAACTATATGTAAATGATACGATTACAGGCAGTGTGGTCCAAGCAGATAACTGGGTATAAGATCTAGGCAAAAAGCTCAGAATCACAAGAAATTCATGCCTGTTTCACCTTACAATAATGGAACAAAACAAGTTTATTAATCTCCACCTTTAAGAGAAATTGCAACCCAAAGAGACTAAAGGCATGGGAGGAAAAAAAAAAAAGCATGAATTTCCTATAATGATCCACTTTGACAGAAATACACGTACCATGACCTTTAAAACAAGTAGGCCTCTTTTGTATGTTTAAAATTAAATCAGGTTAGAAGCGTGGATTGCAGAGACAGATTACATGAGCTTCACTGATATATCTTTTCATGTGTTACATCATTTTCATATATTTAGTAACCAAATACATCAAATAATTCTGTTGCCAGTATCCTGACTGATACTCCTTGCCAGAGATTTCATGCGAAGTGCAGTTATACTTATGGTGTCTGTAGCTCACAACGATAAAAGAAAAGAGAAAGACATGAACCAAACACTGTTCCAACAATAGAGATTAAACAGGTAAAAAGCCCAAATCCTTCTGGTTTATACTGTGACAAAATTTGACCACTAGAATTCAAAACAGCCAATCAGAACAAGGTTCCTAAAGGAAACTATGTGGAGAAAATACCAAATGGTAGGTTTAGTCACTTCCTTGGGAAGTAATACTGATGCAATAAATAGAAATTATAATCAAAGCAATTTTGAATTTACTACTGATATATGAATGTACAGAAAGAAAACGTTTTCTCCTTAATTAGCAAACATTCTTATTTGACCTTTGAGATTTTTTTATGAAGCCTGAGAAGACTAACATATTCTAGAACATTGCTGTCACCTAGCGCTAGTAAAGAATTACAACGCATGCAGTTGTACAGTTGTCCATGTTTTGAACTTTCACACCTACACAAAGTAACTTAAACCTTAAAAGCAGTGAAAGAAGAACTGGTAGCAAACTTAGTCTTCTCACCTGATACAGCCTATGGGGAAAGGTCAGATCCTGAATGAACCTCTTGAAGGAAAGGAAATCTCTGTTTTGATTCTCTGGGTGAAGCTATTGAGAAAGCCTCCAACAAGTACCAAAAAAAGCCCACATATGTGGCCTTCAACGAATATGAAACAAAGTGCCCAGCCCTTTTATACACTTGGAAATTGTAGGCATTATTCTAAATCCATATTCATGTTAATTATTTCCTGCATTCTCTAGAGCATTGCACACAAGGAAGCAGCTGGACTCTGGAAATCCAGCTTCTCCCTGCTGCTTTTCATCCAAACATTACATAACGGATCAGCTTTTATAGTGTGACTGCAACCCTTGTCCTTAGTCTCTGCTTTTGAAGTTTTCTGCTTTTTTACAGTAACCTAAACCACAAGATCAGTATGTCATCATACAATCTTTTGTATTTAGCTAAGTGGCAACATCAGCATTATATCCTTAACAGAGAATGACCTAATCCATCTTATTCTGCATTGAAAGTAGAGGACTCCTCAATTACCTTTGAATATGTGATGTTAAACATACTGCAATTAT
>JAVHNF010087680.1:49229-65030 GCA_034783455.1 Micropsitta finschii
GAGAATCTCTACTTCTTGAGGATACCCCTGAAGCATTAGACAGCCCCACTACCACTGATCTTCCATAGCCTGCTGCACAAAGCTTGCACTGGTGGAGACAGCTTCACCTGCTCTGCCAGTGTCACCCCGGTTTGAAGCTATTCACTACCATGACCACAACCATCAGGTCCTACCCAAAGAGGACTGCTCAGAGAACAGTGTCTACTGGACAGCCTTGGTGGTGTAGGTACACAGATGTTCCTACAAGCAACTTGGGCAACTAATAAATTGATTCATCATCAAGAATACCTAAACTAAAGAGAACCTAAAATTCATTGCTTAACAGAAATCACAGCATCATAACTATAAATCCTGGTGAAGAAAGCTGGCTAGTGAAGAAACAGCAATTCACAACATAATGTACAGTGTACTTTCAGGTTTCTCTCTTGAGCTTGACCAAGCAGGCAAAGGGATGCTGAGAACAGTGGGAGGAAAAAAAAGCCACATGGCTTGTTAAAACAGGAATTGCTGTCCTTTTCAAGTGACTAATGTAATTTTTTCCTCTAATTGTAGTTAGCAGGAAGGTGATATCAGAATAAGCAGCTCCAGGCAGTACTTTTCTCTTATAATCATCCAGCATTGATTTGGCATTGGTAATTGCCCTTGAACATTTTAAAACAACAGACGTTATGAAATACTAAAAAAAGAAGGAAAAAAATGAATAAGATAGTTTTTCAGATAGCCCAGTCACATGTATCTGCACGTAATTTGCCCATTGAAAACAATGTTAAACTGAGGAAAAACTACATCATAATAAATTAGAGGCCTTGCTAATGTTGGCTATGACTATGCATGAAACTTGAACAATTAAACCATGTTTATATTAAAGCAAGGCAAGCTGATCTGTACAACAGTTAGTCTTGTGATGGTTCTTAAAAAGTTATCAGTAAGAATTTAAGAGCTGCATGTTGAAGTGCAAACACTGGAAAAGCAACCCACCAGATCTTAACATGTACTGCTGGGTTCTGGAGCTGGGTTTGTTTTATGCATTTTTATTTTCAGTGTGAAAATAATGCAGCAGTAACTACAATGCACTCACCTGCACATAAAAACACCCCAGTGCCACACAAAGGCTTCAAACAGGTCCATGTTGTGGTACTCAAACTTGGATTAGACTCTGGTAGGGAAACAGAAGACACTCATCCAGCAGCTGCTGGCTGTTTTCATCGCAAGAAAATACATCTTACAGTTTCATTCTTTCACAGCTGCACACATGAACAAATCCTTCAGGCCTCAGCAATTTTGCAAGCCCAGAAATATCGAAGAGTCTCACCTCTCCCTCTGCACTCTTGCACCAGGAACACGCAGATGGCAGGTACTCACACACTGGGTTCTTCCAGTTTCACAAGGCTTTCCAATGGCTGTCTGGGTAGGATTGGCCTTAAACTGCCATCAGCTGCTAGCAAGAGGATCTGATTTGTACTTTGTTATTCTAATATATGGATTTGCATAGCATTCTTGAAATATTTTGCTGAAAACAGACTGCTTGAACTTCAGCTTTCTAAACAGCACCATCATCCACATCATTGAAGCCTTAAGTGGAAGCCATACCCCAGCTTTTGCTGCAATGAGTTAATTTGTTACAAATGTCAGGAAGCACTGAACTACCAACTCGCATTTCAGTGTAAATACTGCACCATAGACTTAGGTGAAGGAATTCTCCATGTTCTTCCTAACATCCTTCTCCAGCTTGTAAACCAGTATGTGCCACTAATCACAGATTTTGCCTCCAAAACAGCTACAAAGCATCATTATCATATGCTTCAATTAATGACAGGGTGTTCTACTTCCTTAATGGTGTCAGATTTCGCCTGCTAAATAACTAAGCAGCATTATTATCACATCCTTCAATTAAGGTTATGCTGTTTTGCTTCCTTAACAGTGGCTCACCAAACAATGCGTAAGTTACAGGACAAGAGCAACATTCCTCTCTCATGCTATCTGCAGATTTGATTAACGATAAGAAGCTATTATTGCAGTCAGTGCTACAGACAGCAAAATGCAAGATAAGCTCAGATAAGTACCTGGTCTTGCAAGAAACAGCACATTTCTTCTACAGTCAATCTTATTACATAAAACACTCAGACCCCAGTTCAGAGCTTGAGAATCCAAATTTCTAAAGAGTCCTACAAGATGCAATCACTTTTGTCTTATCAAGAGTTAGTATCGATCATCACTATCATATATGTATAAATGAGTCTAGAAGTACAAACAGCTGCCCCAAATACTCCTGAGCAACAGCAATGGTATTTGCTACTTAGGAAACTTATTTCACCAATTTTGACAGCAGAAGACCAACATTTTGCTGAGAACCGGAAAAGGTGACTACAGAAAAACCACTCTCTCCGGGTATGACTCTGCTCTCTTCAGATGGTTACACTGGGACTTAGTTGCAAGGTGCCCCAACAAGTTAAAAATGTTATCCTTAAGAGGAAGGTCCCCCTAATGTTTGTTTGAGGGAAGCATTCAGGTTCTCCTGAGCAAACAACAGGAAACCAGAACTGTTGTGTAATTTTTAGAAACACAGAAAAACAGTTTAAATTGATGATGCACTGCTTTTTAAAGTTAGCTTCGGTTCCAATTAAATCACAAGTGGCACGGCTGAGAGCGTGGTATTTTCTGCTCTGCTAGGGTGGCTGGGGTCCAGGCCATCTGCGTGGAATGCACGGCAGGACATTCCACCCTTCCGCCAGCATGGCCAGCGGTGCCAGCCGCTCCTGCAACCCGCCGAGGGGACAGGGAGGGATGATCTTTTGTTTTCCTTATTTGTTTATTTGCTTTACTCTGGCAGCAGGCAAAGGGCTCTTCTCTTGCCAAGTTCATTGCCATTGTAAAATGTTCCCAATTACACCGAGTGTACTACTGTGAAGTGGAAAAATAACTGTAAAGTTTACAATTACACTACAGGACTTTATAGCCTTGATTTTAGGAAACAAGTGAGAGCTGGATACAACACATCTCTCCCGAATGCTCAAATCCACACAAATCACTCAAAAATATTTCTTCCAATTTTTTTAATTAAGTTTTTGTTAAAGAATCACCAAAGAGCTATTAGCCTCTTCATTTAGTGATCTACAAATCCTTCCAAAGGTTTACAGGTTTATGTCTGTATCTGGGACTATTCAGTCATAGCTGATTCATTAATTACTTTTATCTGCAAATAGCAATCACTATTATCAACATTAAAAGGCATGCCTGTATCTTTTTGCTCCCCATTAACTCTCTCCCTCATCCAAAAAAGTCTTTTCCCCCAGTCACTCAGTGCAGACAGTAATTGTTGATGCAACATCTCACAGTCTCCTAAATATGACCAACTAACCAAGCAGCAATATTCTGGTATAGGAAAAACTGATTGAGGAAAAGCCATTCTCCTTTTCCTCAGTGGCCCCACAACCTAAATCAGCCTTTTTGTATGACTGCTCTGAGGGAGTAAAAAATGCTACTTAAAACCATTTTCAAGCAAGCACCCATTATGTTTAAAAGACAAGATTAAGAACTCATCTGTATCACTTGTAAAACTCTGGACACCAAGTTGACTATCACAGCCATATAGAGTATATGCACAGGTCAAGTTCTTACTCATTTAAAACATGGAGTTGTACTATGTCTGACATGCACTTCAATCATTGCATGTTTTCCTCTGAAGAGTTTGTATTTGCTGACTTCCCTTTTATGTCTAACTTACGGTCCCAAAATGAATCAATCATTCTCCCACTTCTCTGATCAGTCAGTGCTCTAGCAGCAGGGTCTAGGCTGCAGAAGACAGAATCCATTCCTGTGTAGCAACTAGAAGTTCTCCAAGCACAGCAAGAAACAGTACAGAACTACACTGATACACAGAAGCAATGCTGTTTCTTCCATAAGATAATCAACAAAATATGGTACTTGTTTGAAAGGCATTATTAATAAGTCCCTTCTGCTCAGTTGAAGAGCAAAAGCATTTGCTCTGTATATTAAGAAACTGATAGAAGACTCGAGCCAAGCACTAACTCTCTAATAGACTACAAGAGTGGAGAAGAGCCCACAAAACCTATATCACCTTCTCAAAAAATATGAGGTTCCAACAACGAAGAACTAAACCCAGACATCTTTCATTGTTCTTTCACTATATCGAGATTTCACAGTAACCCTTTAATAAAAAGGAAGCAATAACTGAACAAATGCTTGCTGTCAATCCTTAACTGGCATAAGCTTAGGAAAAAAAGATGAGAGAAGAATCAGGAGAGTAGAAATAGCATTAAAAGCAAGCACTCACCCACCCTCAAGTTAAACAAAAGGCACAGAAACTAATCAAACTGCTGCAGGCGTTCTGCCCAACTCATACCTGCCCCACAGCTTCTGCCCGCAAAATACCATGACACCAGACATGAACACTTTGAAGACTGAACGTTACCCCTTCATGAAACTTTGCCACATTTCTCAGCAGAAACGAACAAGAAAATGGACTGCTGTCTAAATCAGTTTACCTAAAATAAGCCATCCCTTCTTTGACATTCCCTCCCTACCCCAAGGGATTTAAGAAGCATGCATCGCTGCTTCATCTGACAAGATCCGATAAACCGGACAGCCTCCCTCTCGCCTGCACAAGGACACAGCTGCTCTGACTCCTCATCTAGGCCTTGTATGTCCAAATGTCTTCTGTAACAGCTCAGCCAATCTTTACTGAAGTAGGAAGTATCAGGCAGTTCTCTAATCAAAGCTGCAATTAGACCCACATGAAGATAACCAAATCCTGAAGGCTTCTTCTGACACAAAAAGATCAGCAGAGCCTGTGCTTTTTTCCCCCATGCCTTTTCACATCCTATCTCTGTTACAGTAGCTCTCCTAAAACTTGGTATGCTTCCCAAGCAAAACTGTCACCAGCTAATCTCTAGAAGCCACCAGCGCACTCTCTCTCCCCCCTCTGCCCCAGATGGATTCATCCAGAGAACAAAAACAGCTGCTCCCAATAAACCTACGTGGCTGCATTTCACAACACACTGGAGACCTCCAAAGCACCGTGCTTGAGCACAGCATGCTTGGTCCTGGGACACATGTAGTGACACACTGCCCCTTGCATCCTGGAAGCACAAATATTACTGGGAAAAAGTGCACAAAATCAGAGCTTTTAAGAGTGAACTAAGTCACAAGAATGAACGTAGTCTGAACAACAGCTAGGTAGCTTCACGTTGAACAAAATTACAGTCATCTTCAGTGAGTCACATGAAGGACAACTTGCAAAGAAAGTGAATTGAGAACATCCTGTTATAGTTTATTTTAGTAGAAAAGTTCATGTCATTTGACATTAAAGTGCATTTTTGTTTTGTAAGTTACACACTAGATTTTCACATCACAAAACATCTAGCCAGAAGCATGTGGCAATAGTATGTGATGCACACCCTACTTCCTAACCTCTTCTTGGTCCTCTGACCAGCACAAATTTGCCATCTGTGGCACTAAGAGAGGGAAGACATTTATCATTATTCTTCTATAGTAGCATATTCAATAAACAGGAATTTCATGCATAATAGCTGCATCCAACAATGGGCAATATGTTTTATCAAAGTAAGTCATTCACCAAAAGATTACCCACAAATGTAATCCATTCATGTCCCAAGCATATACAGCACTGCAGTTAGGGAGTATTAAATCAGCAGCAAATACTAGCAAAAAAGACAACTTAGAGTTGAGCTTTTTGCTGGCTATTACCATAGAGGGTGACAGAATGCAAAATAAACCATACAGAATGAGTTTGATTTGCATTCACTTTGCTGTAGCAAGAGTCTAACTTTAGCAGAAAATCAGATGATTTACAAATTACTCCTCCAACAATGATAGGCATGTTAGAAAGGCTAAATCTCAGCTAAAAGCTGCAGTTATGGAAAGCGTGCTAAAGCATCTATTAAAACATATCAACCTAATGAGCATTTAAAAATAAATAAATAAATAAATCACACACATATGTTCAAACTATCACCACAAACCCCCATGAGATCTGCAGCAATTAAAGAGGATACCTGGCAAGCTGACATGCAGCTTGTTTCTGCAATTGCCTTGGCCCCTCTACTCTGCTGTTTATCAGGGCAGCCTGACTTTGCCATCCTGACTGATCAATCAAATTTGAAGTTATTTTTCTTTCTCCCAACAGAAGCATACTCTGTCAACCTCTAGTGACATTTCTGGCTCCACAGCTGTAGCAAACAAGAACAACTTCATATAGACTTGAACAATTATTTACTTCTCAGAGGATACATTACTTAACTGAAAATGGATTATGTTAGCCTATTTTACAGAAAAAGAAGTCTTGTCTAGTACATAACAAGTTTCCCAGAGAGACCACACCACGTAATATCCCAGTTCCACAAATACATTAAGCCAGCAAACTGTTGCTACCATCACTGGAGTTGGTGCTACTCCCTTCTCCATCACTCCAGTTCTCTCTATCTACCCTCTGTGCCTCTCCCATGCACAGCTGTTTATGCAGCAGTACAGTGCACTGGATCCTAGTTAAACCAAAAGGCTGTTTTCTTTTCATTAGTTTTAACCTGCATCACTTAACAGCTGAACCCAATTCCTAAAGAGATCCCTCAAACACTTGAGCTGGCAAAGATAGAGGAATAAATAGCTGGAGTAGTGAAAAGAGCACTTCTCACGGCAGCCTAGTTGGCCCAAAGTGCTCAGGGGACTATGCCATAAAATAGTCTTTGTGTGATACCAAGATTTCTGTTATCGGATATTGTGGTGCTTTTTATAAAGACCCGTTACTCCCTGTAAATCTGCACATTTAAAGTTCAGCTCCACAGAAAAGTCTTCAATATTGCCTTTACATATTCTCCAGTTGTTCCTAAACCTTCTTCTGGAGAAAAAGTGAAGTATATGCTTTAGGAAATAAAAAAATAAATACAAATTTAAAAAAAAAAAAAATCAAAAAACAAAAACAAAACCAAAATATGTAGCGTGTTGTGAGCAAGGTACCAAACAACGTATTTATGCCAATTCTGACAAAACAAAGAAGCTCGACAGCAGTCAATACCTCTCTTTTTACCTTCTCCAGAAAAGGAGTTTTTAAAAACAGAGAAAGGATCACAGTAGAAACGATTGGCCATAACTCCTCAAAGTGATCCACCCCATTTCCTCCTCCTTCTTGATGCTGTAAAAACACTTTAACGTTTTTATATTTTCAGCTGCACATTAGTAATTTCACATTTACCTTTTCCAGTCCCAATCATGAAGAGCAGCAACACATTTATTATATTGCTCTTTCTTTTTTCCACAGCTGCATGGATGGTAGGAGAGGAAAAGCCCTGCATAAGACAGATTTTTATTGATGCTGATTTTATGCCGTAATTTTACAGTTTTCATACTTCAGTGTTCTAATGTTTTGTTCAGAATAAATCCAAATGATACAAAATTATGACCTATACCCAGCGTTTAATTTTCCAAATAGTACTTGCCTATTCTGCATTTTGATGCATATGCTAATGCCTACCAATTAGAGCCATAACAAAGACTTTAAAGATAGGAATTAGGCAGAAGAACTTTCCAAACCAGATTTATTCCTTATATGACAAAACCAAAAACAAACATTAGCACCATTTCTCCTGTATAATGATGCAAATGTTCCCAAAAGGATAAAGTGTGGAGGAATTCTAATAGAGAAAAACCTACATGCTATTTCATTCAGTATCTCCAACCTCAAACATTGCTGGAATAAAAATATTCTCATCTGTATTTTGGCATAGCTTAAAAACAAGAGATGCCACAGTTTCTAAGTGATACACAGTACAAACTCTAGGCACAGTCTCAGAAATCAGTGGCATAAACACCATGGAAGGATTGAATGACGAAATCCTGTGAAGCTGTATTACTGCAGTATTATGGTTAAATGCTCTGTATCTGTTGCAAAAAAAAAAGTCGTGAGCACTTAAAGGACCAAGAAAGCTTCTATGCCCATATGCTTTTTTACACAGATGAAGGCATATTTTACTTTTTATCAACATTGTAACTACACTAGGTTAAGACACTGTTTCTACAGTAGCCTAAAAAAGATGATGAAGCAGTAAGATCTCACTGAATGGGAAGATCCTAATCAGTACCTTGTATTAGCAATTTAATACTAAAGAACACTGAGACGAAGCTACAGGTTAATACCAGTCATCTTCCTAGTAAAACTCTTCTGATGCATTCTAAAAGCTCCTCCTTTTGTAATACTTGCTTTCCGTCAATCATTTTGCTTTTATATTAAACACATGTGCAAAATCACATGAATATATTTCTAGTAAGCATATGCAGAAATCCTCAGAAGTATTTCAGCATTGCAGGAATAGGCTGTTAAAGAATTGCAAATTCAGTCACTTTTTAGCAAGTGGCCAGCAAGAGGCCACTCAGAAGTGCTTGGTAATACAAGACGACTTGTTTTCACAGTAGTTAACGCTTACATTACAGCCAACCCGTCTCAACTTTGCAGGCTTGCTTATCTCAGCATTCTGCACATTCGAAATAAATAAAACAGTAGGAAGAGACAAGTTTGTATTTTTGCTCCAGGCTGCCGCTTTCAGTATTTGTGCAAGCTCATCTGTGGTTACACGGTTCCATAATGACAGTGTGAATATTCAAACTGCTACCAAACGACCTCCTTTTAATACACACCCTGGAAAAGGTATAAAATAGACCACAGTTTAGAGTACCTAGATGCCTGTATCATCACGAAATACTACTAAAAAAGCAATAAATCCATCCATTAGTTAAAACAACCTTGCTAGTTGTTCAACTTTAAAAGCATTTATGAACATACGCGCTTCTATTTTTAGCACTGACCAACTTTGTCAGATGCAAGCACAAGACATCCTCCTTCAAGCCACATTCTCAGTAGGAGTGCAAGACTGAAGGAAATAACACAATTTGAAAACAGGATGCACACAAGGGATTTTTTGCATGCACATTCCCAACTTGCGTCTTCAAGGAAGACACGGGCAAGGAGAGAACAGGTTGAAGCCCAGAGCTTTATATAACCAGCAAAACAAACAAATAGAAATAAGAGGACAAAACACCAAGATTATGCTCTGAATGCTCTTGTCTAACAGGAAGGCAAAGCCAAGAAGCCCTGCAGGAAACACAGGCTAGAAGCAAACTGTCTTATTTCCTATTGCTTCTGTGTTTAAAAACATCTCCAGTATGCATAAATCAAGATGTCATTGGCAGTGAAAACAGAAGCCCAGCTTAACTCCATAGCTACAAGGCTCTGTTAATCCCTCTCTAACATTCTCACTAGGGTCTCTAGCTTTCTTTTGTTCTCATAATATCAGGCTATGACAAAGAAGCTATGACAATGACACTCACAAAGGAAATTTGTATTCACTTGTCAGATACTGGGTAAAAATATCTCCCTCATCAGTACAGAACTGAGAATTATAACAAGCAAAGGCTAATGTGGTATATGGACAATCATTCAAATTTTTAAACATGAATTTATTTACTGTAGCACCCGAAACACTGAAAACACAGCTGTAGTCTAACATGGATCAGCATAGAACTCCAACACCATTACTTGTTGGGTTTTTCTAAAGATAATTGCTCTACAGAAACATTCATAGTTCATGCATCATTCCTAGTTGATGCGCACACCAGCTCCGTTTTTCACGTTGCAAGGCGTAGCATGAAAAACGCTGCCCTCAGTAAACATACTGGAGGGAGAAACTGGAGCTATAGAAAGCAATCGTTCTCCACTATAAAAAGGGAATCTCTTGTTTTGACACAGCCATGCTAAAAATCCAGACAGGTTTTTTTTGTCTACAAGATGTATCATACTGAAGTCTGTCATGGAGGTTACAAGCATGCTGCAGCCACAGTGCATCTGAGGAAGCAGGAACTGCATTTTTAACTTTTCTTAGTTTCCTTTCCACTCCCATACGAGTACTATTTTCAGAATTCACCGAAGAATTTACTGGCAACTTCCTTATTTACTTGTTTTGGTAAAAGGCACACCTTCTATAGGAAAAAGAACAAAGCCAACATAGCACTTAGAATCTGTGCAACTTTTCATGATAATGGCTCATAACAGCTGCTACAGCCTCATTTGCTCCTTTGGCATATGATGAGATCATCGTTTAGATGATAAAAGAGTTAACACTCACCAAGAGATTCTGGAGAATGCAATACCTGAATGAGTCAAGTTCTACTGTATTTTTAAGGAAATAGAATCTCACCAGGAAGAGCTGAGGTACGAGACCCGAATGTTGAGCACTACACAAATACAAATTCTCATAAAATCTACATGGACAATAGTAAGTACACAGTGTTGTTGCAACGTTTCGATTTAAAACCTACTAAAGAATGATGCCAGAGAAGAGCAGCGGGTTTTCAAAGTCTTAAAGTGAGAACAGTTACAAAGAACATAAAAAGGTCATTTCCAGTCACTACACAAACCTGACTTATTCTCAGCGTGACATCAACAAATCAGAGGTAGCATTTCAACTGATCAGCTGTTTGAACTGGCTTGGTTATATCTTACTTCTTGCAGTCCCTCAACAATATTGTATTTTCTTCTCCTTCATACTTACATACTATTTATACATCTCCTGATTAAGACTTTTCTCCTGTACTTATGCTACAGAAATAAAGTTAGGATTATTTACTTAGCATGTTACTAACCATAACACTTTAAAATACACAGATTATTTAGATTATGTGCTGAGATCTCTCTTGTGCATACGCAAGCAAACAAAATAGAAGCACCGACAAGGAAAGTACTCACGTAATGAGACAAAAAAAAAAAAGTAATCATTCTTTTTTATCAAGGATCCTCACCATTAGCATTTTGGGAGAGAGAAAATTCACTTTAGCACTTACATAATGTTAAGTGCCAATTACATTTAGAGAAAGCACCTTCAATCCATGATCTTTTTGTTTCATATTTCCAGTTGCTAAAGTAATTCCTACTGAAGGATTGTAATTAGTGAACTATGCTTAAACATTAACATTACATCAGAACTCTTTAAAAAACCAAAACCAACCAACCAAACAAAAAATCCAGAGTATTACCATAGACTGAAACCCTTCAGACTGCGACAAAATTTAATGAAACTTCAGAAGCTTCAGCTCAGAACAGCCAAGCGAATATGCAAATTTTAAGTATTCAGATTGTTCAGGAAGCACCGCAGGTTCAAGAAGACCAAGGCCAATGTACCATTTGGCATCCCCAAAAACACATCCAGGATTCAAGTAGATATTTGTCTTTGAAAAAGAGCTATAATAAAAAAACCTAATAATAAAGGAAGTGCACCCTCATCATTCGGTATTAACATCCTGGGATACTTTAATTCCACAGAATTTCATATCTTCCAGAACCAATTGTTTTTCCCTCATTATTATTGCATTAGCAATATCATTAAAAGTTACTATAATGATTAATGATAAGTCGAAAGACGGTCACAGTCCCAAAGGTGTCATTTGAACAACAGGGAACAGTAAATACCAGAAAACCAGTGACTTCATCATGCTTAAGAACCACATGCTGTAATTCAGGACCTCAAAACAAATACAAGAATGAAATACAATAATAAGACAGCCAACTTAATAACAAATCTGAAAAACTGACCTTAGTCCAAAAAGCATTAATGCAAAACAAGGAGGAAAAGATACCGATTTCTTAATCTTTCTGTAACACACATCATGGAAGTGCAAATGCACAAATAGCCCTGACTTAAAAAAACAGAAGAAAAAGTGTTCCAGTAGTACTTCTTAAAGTTTTCCAAACTTAAAGTCAAACCACCAACTAATAGTACTATTGCAAGAAGAAACAGATACTGAAAATTAATGTTACAAAAGTTATTTTAGAAGGGAGATATTTTTGTCCCTCTATAACAATCAGATTTTTATGAAGCATTTCAACTTCCTGTACACTGAAAGGGGAGGTATCTGTGAACAGAAGAAAAGATTAAGCTTTACCGTCCTTTCATGTAAATGTGGTCTGGATATCTACCTTTGTATCACAGGACATCATGCAAAACAACAGCCTACCAAGCGTAATATTCCTTTTCTGACAATGATCCTGAAGTGATTCAGAAGACTCCGCAGATATCTGGAAACGCAGCTAATTGCCCAACACCATATCCCAGGAGAAATTTCTTCCTGGCTCTGACTGGTCGGCTTTTATGCATGAACTGAAAAATCAGTATCATCCTAGCTAGTATTCTTGCTAACATGGTTAATTTTTACAGAACTGAATTACTTACACCTCAGTGAATCATACAACTTAAACCATATAGCTCAACTATGAGATGTATACAAAAATTCTCCAATGTATTAGTATACATTAGTATACTTCTACATTAGCAGCCTTCTACTGCTATGCAAGATGCCAACATTGTTCTTTATTCTAAAAGCATGACAGCAAGTCAGTTGTCTTTAAACCCACTCTTGCCTTATTCTCCTCCCATTTTTGAACTTGCTGTTGTTTTTTCACATGATGAAGCAGAACAAGTATTTATTGAAACTCAATTAATCTGAAGCTCTTCTGGATTTGATTTTGTAATGAACATATTGAAGAAGTCATTCTTTGGAGGTCCGAGTCAGTGCCTGCTGTGATACTCACACTCATTTACTACTAAACTGAAAAAATGGTGCAAAGAAGCAAATCCAAAATGAGAGATAGAAGTAATTAACAGTTTCATGTTAGTAGGTGGCTGTCACTCTAGAACAATATTTGTTTTAGGAACCCTGGGTTAATGAGTAGCCCATGGCTATACAATAACCACTGTCTTCCTTGAGAGATTAGACTCAGTTTTTGACAGGTTTATCTCACAAGACTTTTACTTCATGTTCTGTGCACTCCACCCACATCACTCATCTCCAGGGATCTTAGGGAAACAAGCCACAAGGATAGTTCCTGTGAGCAGCCACATTATTACTTTCAGTGGGAACATGGGTCCAATTTGGAATAGTTGTTCCCACAGCTGTTTGGTTTTGCCTTCTATTACTCCATGTAAAAAGTCCATACACTTGCGCGTAGACTAACAATAGGATAAGGGCAGAGACTCCAAGAAACTTCATCTTGGCAGCATCCTTTTAGAATTATGTGGTATTTTCATCCAAAACATACTGAAGCTAGGATGCATTATCCCTCTTATTTTAAGTAATATAGACCAGAACTACTTCATTGTTTGGTCAGCAACACCAAACAGGTGAAATTAAATCTCCTTCCATCTAGCTAGTAAAGCTTTGTGTGCTATTTTTAAAAAGTATAAATTTTAGGATAACGGATCACAGAATTAAAAGGAAAAGGGAAAAAAATATACCTGTTAATTTCACTTTCCTGGGGACAAAAAGCTCTGGGTGGATTATGTTTGCATGTGTAGTCTGGCTTCCCCAAGCCTTTGACCTCCTCCAAGCCTCATGTACTTTTTCATAGCTCATTTAACAGATGTCTAGTTTGACTTCCGGAGTATTTGACTGACATAATAAGAGCAGCATACATGGTGCAGTTACTAAACTCTGGTTTCAAAGGAAATGGCAGAGGATGCAATTTTGCTCAAAGTTTCACGTCTCAGCCCAATCACATTTCATTTTCTATCACACTATCAAATCAAGCCCTCCAGAAGGCAAATGTTCTTTCCCACTGGGGTACTTTGTAATCCACAAAGGGTGCATTGATCTGGTAGTTAGGTGCCCTCAAGTTCAAATCTCGCATCATTTAGGAGACATCAGTGTTTCTCCATCTTAGCCCTCGAGACTGATCAGTAGCATCATTTGGTCTGACTTGTGATATCATCAAACTGCACACACTGATTTTGGGCATAACTATGCCTAGAACCTTTGTCTGTGAAGTCACAGACCAAAGCAAACCACATCCACATCTATTATAAGAAAAAGTGCGCTAAGTCCACAAGTAGAAGAAAATACCACAAGCAAACCATGAGATGAGACTACTGGCCTAGGGATTATAGTGCAGCAATAACGTTTGCAGCCACAGACAACTCAAAAAGTCATAAGAGATAGCAACAAAGCGTACTGTGATATGTGGGTAACATGTTGCAGACATCTATTTGCAAAATGTGCAGGTGATGAACTATGCCATAGACATTTATCTGGATGAACAGTAAATTACTCCTTTAGGTCAAGCACGTACTGGAATTTCCCAGATTCGAGTTCTTTGGCATTTGTTTTGACAGCTACAGTTCAATTATAAACAGCAGTGCTACTGCTGTGCTAAGATACTATTGTGTATTGTTTCATAAAAGTATCAAGGCTTTAGTAATAATGGAAAATAATTATTCCCTTATTATACCCAGACAGGAAATGATGGTGGATGTGCTAGCAAAATCTTATTACACGTATAAGCACCATCCTTATTCCTGTATTTGATTCCTCTGCTCAAATTCTGTCTGCTGACTCAAACAGCAACGGCTGTTCACAACACCGGGGTCCATCAGCCTGGTGGTCTCTCACATGCACTCTCAGGTTTGCTCTCCCCACCTGCCCCCAAAATTTTTTACTGTTTTGACATTGCAAGAGCACTTTTCCACACAGCAAGTCAAATTAAGTTAAAAGAGTGGATCTGAACTGTACCTGTTGAAACATATTAAAACCTTGATGGAAGCTGTCATTCAGAAATTAAGCAATCTCCACATCAGCTTAATTCATGATGCCCACAGAAATATTTAACACCCTTTCATTTTACATTTTTGGCTTTGCTGAGAAATTCTGTGTTTGCAGACAGCAAACACACCCTAAACAAGTAGAACCAATGTGTTGAAATGAGCCTGTCTTTATAACGAAAGTTACTTCCTTCTCAAGAAATTTTACAAAACAAAAAAAAAGAAGAGCCCATGATTCAGAATAAAATGTTTGAACATGGGAATTTAATGGATCTACCATGGGGGGGTGGGGGGGGAGGAGGAGACAACCAATGAGTGATTTTGTCCTTCAAGGTCCTGGATAATTATACTGCATGTGTTTTATGAACGGCACAAAATATATTTTCATTAAAAAGATGACTGGTTTCAAGTATTCCCAACCAGTCAACCTCGGAAGTTTTCACTCTACTTAAAACCAAGACGAACTTGATTTAAACAAAAGCACTGATTCTGTTAACGAGAAAATGCAAGTCGGTGAACATGCAAATAATATTTTGCTGACCTGGAAAGTCATACCACATATAGCAACAGCTGCCTACATTTCAGTGGATGACTGGTACATCCTGCCTGAAACACTTTAAAACAAACAAACAAACAAACTGACAACTTATACTGTATACCTTATAGTACTGTGTGAAAACAGGACGCCGTACTTTGAAAAGTAAGCCAAGCACATTGCCTATAAACTTGCAGCTAAATTCCTAGCTGTGCATTAAAAGCACTAACACAGAATCTTCCCTTTCACAGATGAGTTTTCACAGCACTTTACTCCACCAGCTCAAGCCTCAACAAGCTCAAGTGACTCAGGCCAGTACCTTCATATTGAGAAGGGTGGGGCAAGAAGAGACAACTTCAGTACAGACACCGGGGTTGTAAGAATACAAATTGCCATATTCAGCATTCTGAACAGCACCCATAATGCAAAGCTAAAAGCTGTGCTGTGCCAGACCATAAGGTAAAAGCCTATCATATGCCTAATAAGAAACATTCCTAAACACATCCAAAATAAAAAAAAATCAGGTTAGCCTTCAAAAATTGCTCATAACCAACAGCACCACAATAATCAAGTAAAGGAAGGACCGAATAAGAACAATTGCTGCTAGATGCTCATAGAGGAATACTGTGCAGAAGACAGAGTACTCCTTAATGC
>JAVHNF010087688.1:13925-32469 GCA_034783455.1 Micropsitta finschii
AAAGAAACCTGATCTCCCTCAGTTCCAGTGGTTATGGTTTAGGTTAGGAATAGGTGGGGAAGAAAAAGCCCACCAGGCCAAACAAAAATTGCAAATGCTTTTGACATTTAACCATAACAGGGAGAATGATTAGTAGAGGGTGGAGTTTTGCCCAGGAGAACAGGCGCATCGTTGGCCTTTGCCTGTGCAGGGTGGGAGAGAGAGGAAAGCGGGGGCAGAGCTGAGCTGGCTCAGAGGCTCTCAGGAGGAGCCTCCGAGGAGAATAGTGCCACAGACTGTTAGCAGCTCTTGAAACGTATGCAGGTGAAAGGGTACTTTCCCTCCACATCCCCTCTCCCCATAATTTTAGGATCCCTTTCCTTGAAACACAATCTGCATTAAAAGATAAGAGCTGCTCTTGCTGGCAGTACAGATAAAGTGTTTGTAATGAGGGAGTGAGGGGTGCTCTCTCAATGAACGCCACCCTTGCTGGAGAAGATGGGTTGGGACTCTAGAAAAGAGCGAGTAGAATGGAGGTCAGGTGCTGGAAGTGTGATTTTTAAAAAGTCAAGAATAGTGATCTTGATTAACAGGGAGGAATTTGTGTACATTTACATATGCAAACACACTTTTATTTTTGTCAGGCCTGGCAACATCTTCCTTTTATATTCAAATATGAGAGAACATTGGAAACATAACCAGGGCTTTGGTTACCTCAAGGTTATTGGGAGAAGTTCCTAAAACACTCTCAAAGTTCTTTTGTAAATCCTGCCTCCATTGTTCTCCTCACCAAGAATGCTGCTGAGATTGCTGTCCAGTTAGAGAGCCAGATCTTCAACTCATAAACACCAGCAGAGCTATGTGCTTTCTGGTGAAGCTACTTTTGATTTGTATCTGCAAAAGATCAGGCTTCCTTGATTCAGTGATGCTGCAAGCTTCCTTTGACCCATTGCTGTTTAAAAGCTTTCTCTTGGATTTATAGCCAAAGAATTTGTTTTGTTCATGATATATGCAAAAATATGTGGGCCATATCCTGCCTTTATGTTACCTCACTGTGAATAGTAGTCATTGTATTGCTGTCAGTAGATTTCATCTGCTGTCCAGCTGTGTTGCTGAAGAGAGCTTGATCCTGTTTGTAGAGTTTCCAGTGTGAGCTTCTGCAAATATTTTTGCTTTGTAGCCAGTGAGCATTTGCACACTGGTTTAGTCTGTTTACACACACTTGCATCAAATTTGTGTAAAGATTCTCTATATTTTATAAACATAAATGAGTAGGTTTTATAACTAGAAAAGGGATAAATTAAGATCTCTTACATGGGAGCGCTGGCTTCTTTGGTGTGGGAGTCATATGATTAAACTCACTGGTATAAATTGTATTGTCTTCTGTATGTAAGAGAAAGAGACACTTTTTCCGACAGTTCATATTCAACATAATTTTCCACTAAGGAGACTGCAGCAGCTTGCCAGAGTTGTCACACGCCTTGATGTCTTTGAACTTCTTCCTTGGAAGCTGCTGAAATCCTTCATGCAACTGCTCCACTTGGGCACAATCCAGGAAGAGCTTTCTCCAGCTGCTTTGGTTTATTATGTATCCGCTCCCAGAATTTGAGATCACAAGTCAAGCAAAAAGGCTAAATGTAGATGCATACAGAACAGCCGGCACTCTCTGAGCCTGTGCTCCAGGAAACCCCCGTGCCCTGTTCTCAATGCTAATGCTCCTCAAGTTGCTTTCAAGACTCCTAGGATTTTGGCTGTTGATGATAACAGACCAACAAATGTCATGCTACATTTATAGGACAAAGCAAAAGCAAGCAATCAAACCCCCTCCTTTTCCTCTATATTCACTGTATGGGGAAAGGGGCCCATTCTACATATCCTCCCTCGCAAGCTAGAAATGAAGTGCTAAAGCTAAAATCTTGGGACTTAGGAAAACAGGAAAGAAGGCTGAGGTCCAACACAGTGAGATTGTCGATTACGCATGCTATAAGTCTATACCTGCTATTGCTTTCAGTGATGAATATCTATTTGAATGCTTTCAATAGTTTTCTGTTCTGCAAATTCAGGACATTCAAGCTTATCAAAGCTTCCTTATAGGAGGGAAGCTCCTTCGTTCAATTTGGTAAGAAAAAGTAGCTTATTCCAGTAGCAGAACTGTCAGGTAAAGAAATACAGCTGGGGTAAATAAGGTTTATCCAGGTTAAAGTGGGCTCCCTATTGCTGCAGCTATGGTATGGTGGCTGTATGTCTCCAGTCCCCTACTGGCAATGCAGCAGGTATTTTCTACCAAACTACGGCATCTTCCAGCCTCCAGGTGCTGGCACTCAGGTCTGCCTCAGCTTTGCCATCTGAGATAAAGGTTAGTTAGTCTGGATTTTATTTCTCTCCATTTCTGCCTCCCCTGCTTTGCAGTGGAGTGTTGTGGGATCCACCAGGTGAAAAATAAATAGTTGAGAGCTATGACTGATATTTATTCATTGCATCAGCAATCCAAATTTGAGGTAGTACAGAGAAATGTAACTGAAAGACTAAGGTTGGGATGGCAGTGTCTGGGTGTGGGAGCCTCAGTAGGGAAGGACAGCAGGGAAAGGCTCTACTGGGGGCTTGCAGGCCAGCAGCTGGTTAAGGCTCCACCACTTCTACCTGCAGATGTACATTCATGCCGGCAAAGAACTGTGAACAAATCCCAATGACTTGCAAAGGTGGGCCCGCTGGACAGGTGGGCTCACGTTACAATGGATTCTGGACCTAACAGCTTTATACCACTTCTTGGCACTACCCACACTCTTGTGTTTCTGAGTGTGAGAGAGTGAAAACTGTTTCACTTCAGTATTCATCATAAAAGAAACCACCTTACCCTCCTACATTGCTGATACAGTGTTGCAGCAATATTTCTTACAAGATGAGGACCATCAGGAATGGAAAATCTCAGGATTACAGAGCCCCAGGACTCTAACCTAGTCCAGCAAAGTGTTTAGGCAGATGCCTTTTTGCAGAAGTGAATAATCCCAATTAATTAAGAAGATTTTGAAGTGCTTTCCCAAAATGCATCCTGCAGGATCAAATGCACTTTCTTCCTGGAGCTCTGATTTTCTTTTTTCATTTTATTCTATCTTTTATGATTTAAGAACAACGCTTGAAAAACAGCTGCTGTAAAGACTTAAAGATCCTCTATAATTCACATGTTCTAAACTCAGCAATCCTAGGTTACTTACGTTCTTTTACAAAGCAGGGGGAGGAAAGGACATGCAAAAATCTTGAAGTTGCTATTTAAAAAGAAGACTTCAGAAGAAAAGGGAAAGTTTTATCCTTTCATAGCTTGGAAAAATATGCTGGATTTATGCAGATAATCAGACACCTTCTCAGCACTTTTATTTTTTAAGAGATCAGACTGTGACTTCCTCTTTCAGTAACATCTGAACAATTTCTAACTTGAAAAGCTATTGTCATGTTTTATATGTATCATGGGGAAGCTTAGGAGAGTTAGCCTTAAATAGTGTATGTATACTTTATAACTAAACAGTATAACATCTCATATAATAAAGTCGGTGGTTGTCAGTTGTGCTCTTCAGTGAATGGTATTTTAAGTGTAACTGACAGAAGGGACGAGTCATGCATAAATCTTGCAAAAAATATTTTTGAGTGGAATTGGGGAACTTCATATATAGTAATTTTATTTATTTATTTATTAACTTTTTGTATGGTAAGTGAAGCAGTTTTGTCTTTGGGAAAACACCCGCTTTGGGAATGATAGCATTTTCTGACAAACAGGAGTTTTGCGTGGGCCATCTCTGCATCCTAGTCTGACCTGCTGCCTATTGCAGTTCAGAATTGCATGCCTACTGTGCATCCTAGTTCCCTATTTGTCAGCAGCAGTGGCTCTGGAAGGACTGGGCAGTACTGGCTCAGATGAAGTTAGGTGAATGTGACTGGAGATGGAAGAGAGAGAAAGGGTGATCAAGGATGATGTAAACCCTGCCTTCATGGGTATGCCCTCCAATTGCCAGGGAAGATACCTGCATTTAACTCTGGCAGAGAAGCTTAGAGAACAATATAATTGAACAAGTCCTTTTTTTATCTTCCCAAAAGAGAGAGCTGCAAAACATACTATAGTGCTAATGTTGACTCTGGGGAGGTCAATGGGAGTTTTGCAGAGGCTTCTTTAGAACTAATTTTTGTCCTTTCTGTGTACTTATCTGACAGTATTTCCTTTGAGACTTATGTATCCACAGTTACAAGTTTGTGACGGTAGCTCATGTGTTGCTAAGTAGTTTAAATTTTCTCACTTTGTAGTTATTAAAGTACCACCTAGAATTTGGAAATCTGAACTTCTCTGCTGAAGATACTTTCTCATATATTACACCAGGGACAGACAGCATGTTTTTCTAGACAGTTATGTTAAAGAGCAGCAGTGTGCGTTTGAATGTAGCAGGTCAAAACCCCAAGTCTGTTTACCAGCTAAGTAATCTCTTAGTTGTCCTGTGTGCTTGTCCCACTGACAGTGTGACACAGATCTGGCATCTAAGGACAATGAATAAAGACGTCTTTCTATATCTGAACTTGTTTCATCACTTCTGATTTTGATATTTGAATCCTTGATCAGATGAAAAGATTTTGCCCCTGGGTAAATAATATCTTGCTGCTAACTAATGATTCTCACTCAGCATCAACATTGCTTTTTATGTTTCTGTTTGCAGTTGTTCAGCTTCTTTTCCTACAATTATTTTTCTCTGTTTATGGGGTTGAGTTATCTTCTTGTAACTAATATCTCACAAACCCATATGGTAATGTAGACGTGCTAGCTATTGCTTTTTTCCTATTTTACTTTACAAGATAAGGCCATACCCCTCATCTTTTTTTCAAACTATGCTCAAAATGCATTCTGTGTTGATGTGTGCTTAGTTTTTTTAAAACACTTTACATTTATGAGAAACACCACTATGTAGAGGACAAGCACAGATTCTGAGCAGGTGAATACCCACATTTCCACCAGTTTTGCTGCTGATGGACTATTGCATCTTTGGCAGTTTTAGGTCTCTGTCATGATTTCATTTTTTGTGGAAAAGGCTTCAGATTTATAAGCTGGCCAGGGTCCTATAAACACTGATTTCTATACTTATTTATGCTTCACTTCAATGTGTAGAGATAGTTTGCACCAATCATGGAATTTTATCTTTCCTTAAATTTGAAATCACTGTATGTTGCTACTGAACTTCATTGTTACAGGATTGAAACATTAATCTTATGTTTCTAAAAATAATTTTAAACATAGATTATTTGAAATGGGCACCTGTTTTCTTATTTATTCAACACTCACATAATCAGGACTCAGACCTTTTCCAGTACACTTGAATCCAGTGCATAGGGTGGTTAATACGTGTTTTAGCTGTTAGTTTTGCTTTCCAAATCACTTCTCAGTTTTGCATGTTGCTTCACCTTCGGACTTCAGCTGAAGGGTTCCAGTACAAAAACAGAAGATATTTTTAAGGTGCTCTTGGCTCACTAATACTTCTCTGCATAGAGGCTCCTGGAATCAGGAATTTTGGACCTGTTTTACTATATGTTCAAATATTTCAGGATGCATCTCAGAACACACTTGTGCCAGTTCTGCAATGAGGGCTTCAAATTATGAGGATTAAAAGCTAACTGTGAACACCTTCTTTACTGTTCCCTGCTTTATTTGCTAAAGTTGGTTCACTTTTGCCTTCACCTTGAACACTGCTTTTACTTGTGCTTATGCAATCAATCCTTTTCTTCCACGTGGTTGGCAGAATAACTAAAAAGTATAATGCTACTGTGTATTAAGACAGTTGTTTCCAGGGAGGTACTTGTAGCATTCCCATGTTGTCATTCTTGATGAGACTATCTTTGGGGCTGGAAATTCTTCCTATCTTTAGTGTAACTAGCTGAAATAGAACAAGCATCATATGCTGCATTTAGTTTAAAAAAGTTCTTGGTGTGTTATCTTTGTCACTATTCCTTCTGTAACATATTTTAAATGTAAAACTGTATTAAGAAATCAGAAGGACTGAAGAGTCCATAAAGATGGAATATCTGTGGCCCAGAAGCAATGAGCAAAGCCTTGTGGGTGAGGCTTTGCAAACCCTGGCTTTGTGCACTTTCAGCTTTCTTTAGATGACAATAGAGGATGAAGCTCATGCTTTCTGACTACCTGGGGACTCAGGGAAAAAATTCATTGCCAAGGGATAGAACTGGAGTGGACTAAACAAAAACACTTTAGCTGAAATTAGTTTCAGTTAGTAGTTAGCAGCTAGCTTTTCTCTTTTGGCTTGGGCCTAAAAGTGTGGTTCTGTACATAAAATTTGCTTGTCTTGTGGGTAAAAAAATCAAACAAAGGTTTTTGATGTCTGTTTTAATAATGGATAATGTTCAGCTCCCTGGCTTGCAAAAATGTTATGCAGAACATTTCCTGTTTTCTGACTAGCTCTAGTTCTGAGCTTGGAGAAAGCTTTTGGCACTCCTCATCTGAGGAATTCAAACAGCTTCACAGCATGCTTTTATGACCTGCTTAATACACAGGGACTTTGAAACAAAAGTGGATGTAAACCAGGTTTTAGGGAATGTAGTTTTACATTTTATTTTTTTTTTCCTTTTTCTTATTGCTTAGTTTGTCTGAATTTCAACAACTGATGTGCTTTCCAGAGTCTGTCACTGCTTAGGTCTTGTATTGGCTGCTGTTGATAGTAGCATACTCTCCTCCATTTCAAACACAGGTTTCAGGTATCTCTAGTCCAGTTCTCAAAAAATAAGGGACATCCCACCTCCTCCAAGTAATTTTGAAAATAAGACACCTAGTCACTGAATGAGTTGGGATTATGGTGTGTATATGTGTGCTTTTAAAGAGCTCTTTAGCTTGTCCCTTATCACTATACAGCAACTTTTTGTGATACAATAATTCTAGCTCTACTTGAACCACAAGAACAGAAAATCCCAGTCTTATAAGGAATGAAGATTTGCAGTATTCCTGCATTGATTTCTAGAAGAAAGCTGATGTCGAGAACACTCTCCGTTAAGCTTTTAGGTGAGTATTTAGGAAAGTAGGAACATTCATTCTTGGTTCTGACCAGCAGTGCATTCATTCTGGGGTGCTGCCATAGCAGGGCAAGAACTAGGCATTTCAGCAGCAATTCCAGAAACTCCTAAAGAGACAGTTGTTACATAGTCTTGCTCAGAACAAACTGCATTTCTTCTTCCTTGCTTGTGAGTGATGGATGGCATAAACCACAAGACTTTACTTACTCATACTGGTTTTAACATCTGCACCTCGGTAACACTCATGGCAATGCACCCTGCAGAATAATGAAGTATTTTCTTCTGCTTACTTTACTGTCTGGGTGCTTTGCCACACCAAACCAAACATGCGGTTCAGCCCCATGTAAGACTTGCAGATGTGACTCACTGAGATGCTTTTAGCTGTGGTGAACCAGAGATGAGTTGTGAGGCTACCCATGTTGTTCAGAAGGCCAGAGAAAATAAGCTATTAAAAGCTTTCTAGGATAAGTATGAATCTTGGGCTGAAATTAAGATTTGGAAACAATGCAAATTGTTTCAAATTGAAAATGAAGAAGGCAAAAGTAGCACGAGCCAGTGATGGATACAGTACAGATTCCCGCAGCTATGCTCTAGCTGACTGCAGGTTATTCTCTTTGTGTAATTTTCTAATTTTATTACACAGCTGACCTATCAAGCCAGAGTGATCAGTTAGAGCTGATGCATGGATCCTGAAAGAGGTTTAAAAACAAGCCAAAGGAAAGAGCCTACACTGTAGTTTTATTGTAACGGTCCAGAAAAGGAGTGCGTGTGGGTGGGCAAGGGAAAAACTGACACTGAAGGTGTAGGTTGCTGTTGCAGTGCAGTCCTTCTTCCAGCCCCCTTGGAGCTTCTTCAGTCTCCCACAGAGACCCTAGTATTAATTTGCATAGTTCAAAAGAAGCATGATCTATTCCACTTTACCCATTACTCCTGAATTTGACCTCTTGAATCCTTCTAAGAGCTTTGATTTGTAGGGATGACTGCTGCAAAGAGGCCATTTCTCCTTCTGTGGAAGCTGTCCCCTGCCCAGCACACTGTGCAACAGAGCTCAGTGCCCTGCAGTGGCTAAAGCAGGGACAAGTGGGGAAATATTTCCCCAATTCTGCTAAATCTATTGCTAAAAAACACGCTGTGACAGTCCTTCTCAGACATATATGCATACTGGGGATACAGTCTGATCCCGTGAGTTGCTTTCCTCTTTATGGCAAGTTATTGCAATTCTGTCCCATTTTTATCTTTATTAGTATCTCTGTTTATGATTTTAACTGCATATTATTAAGGCTATGACTCTCTCACACCAGCCTGTGCTTTCACTCAGAAAGACTGGCATAGCCAGAAAACTGTGTCACAAGCTGCCTGAACACAAATGGCCCCCATTGACTCTGCCAGGCTAGTGGTAGGGGTCCTCGGAAAGGCCCAGAGGATGTCCTGATAGCTTGATCATCAGGATAATTATGGTTTTTAGAAGTTAGTGCTCAAGTGATGGACATGATGAATTATGAAATATCAATGGAGTCAGCAGAGCAAAAGTTCTTAGGACACGTATGGGCTAAAGCCTTGCAAAAATCATTCATGAAAACATTGCAAAGTAGATGGGTTGCTGTTCCTGGGGATCATTTTCAGCAGCATGTGAGTAGCTGTAAACAAATCTTGGAGGTTAGAGCAGATAGACTCTTGTTTAAGAGTAGTATAACATTAGCAATTATAATCCATGCCTCTGTCTGGTAAGGGGCCTCTGGGACTTGTAAAACTGTTTCCCTAATGTTGCATGAGAAAAATCATAAATCAGCTGTGCTGGTGTAAGATGACTGTTACAAGTCATGAGATGTTTTTATAAAATTACAAGCATGGAGTTTTCCTCATTTGCCCTTTGAACTTGAAATGTTGCTATTCATAGTGGGCTTAGCATCTTCCCAGTTAACTTTCTGATCATGGAGTGGGAGAGGGGAGTGTGTGTGTGTTTTCTTGTAGCCCCTGCTATTCCCTCCCAAAAATCTTGATGTGTTGCATGCTAAAAGAGCTGGGGCTTCAGGATGAAAACCCCCATGTAAGGTTTGTTGTAAAATTGAGGGAAAAGGCAGTATTTCAAAGTCCTTTGAGATAAACTTTAAAAGCTCTTATTTTTGTGTAAGATTCCTTTTAAAAGGCTTCTCCAGTGATCTCTTAAGAGGCTGGGATATGTATTATGCTTTAGTTTTTGACAGTGTATTTTCAGTTATTAAAATACTGATATTTTTAAGGTCATTGTAATCTGCTGTAGAAATGCTAGTTTGGAGTTTAAATGAAAACTCAGACTGGCAGCAAAGTGCCTGATTTCTGGCCACTTGGAATCCCCACTCTTTCTACCTTTATTTTTCTTGCAACTCCATATCTATGTGTGAGTTTTACTTGACACATTCAGCTTTCTAGCATCCATTCTAAGCTGGTCAACTGGATTCCCTCTGTAGTTAATAGAAGGAGATAAGCACCTCCAGACAGTGTTTTATCTCAGAAAGGTGAGATAAATCAGCTTTTGGAGATGCATATCCCTTCCCATTGACAATAGAAGAATCCTAGAGGGGTAGTTCAGACTTGATGTCTATCTTTAGATGGCTGAAGTTATGCAGAATGTTTACTACTTGGGTGTTTTTGAATTGAACTTTCTAGCTAAGGACTGATAGCAAGGGAAGCAGTTCCTCTAACCCTGTACCTTGGCAAACTATTGACCCTGAGTGAAGCTTCAGGGTTTTCTGCAAAGGTTGGCTGAGCTGTAAAGTGGGCTGGGAGGCTTACTATGAATAACAGCATACCAGAGGAAAGGAAGACGTTCTCATGACTGCAGCACTGGTTTAGAGAAATATGTGTTCGGCTCCACTGTGCAATTCCAAACTGACCTGGAGCTCAAGTCCCACATCATTGCCAAGCTGGACAGTAATATTTTCCCTTTCTGAAAGAGTTGTTTGAGGAGTTAAGACTCTGGAGGTGCTAAGAACCCACAAAACTGGGAACAGCATAAGTAACTGGAGAGGCAGAAATAGGAGTACTGTGAGTGGGCAGGAGCTGTGTGTTGCTAACCCAGACTTGCAGATGCTTTTTAATAGCAGGGGTCACATCTTTACAGAAATGAGAGCCTCCCCAACTCATTTATAACACACCCCTATTACAGCTAGAGATTGCTTGCAGCAAAATTAAAAGATGACTTTGAAGCTGCCTATGATGGGAGGCAGTCACTGTTGACAGCAGGTTGCATGTGGCGCTTTGCATCAGATCTCCATAGGCACTGGGCATGTACCCCCTTGGCTATCACTCCTCAGTGCCTGCACTGATCTCATGCCCAGTTATCGCTGTGTGTGCCACAAGGGAGTGTGTTAGCCTGAGAATGCTGCACAAGTGATTACTATTATTTTTTTTTTATTTCTCAATGGAGAAATAAGCACAGGCTTTTCTTCTTAAGAATATAATAAGATCAGAATACATAGAAAAATAAGTGTGTGAGTATGTAAAGATTACTACTGTATATGCATCTGCTCTCATTTGCTCTTATGGTTGAAGATTATCAGCTCTATATCCCATGACATTATACAGTAGAAAGAACATTTTCACACATTATCTTTTCATGTATTCTTTTTATCATCAGGACCTCTGTAAACCAACAAAGCTGCTGGAAACAGATTCTTTACAACTTCTATATATTATTCTGTAGTCACAGGAAATAAAGGGAGGGGGAAAAAGTGAAAACAAGAATGTATTAAAGACTGCTCCTTCATTTTTATTAACGTTAAAGCAAGAGTAATTGCCTTGCACAGTATTAAAAAACCAAAACAAAATCCAAACAAACCCCTCACACTACAAATAAACAACACTGCCCTTCCACCCCCACTCCCAATCTATCATCCTGCATTATACAGTAATGCCTTTTACTTCTCTGTAGATAATTTAAGGGGATCCTTGACATTCAAAAGGTGTGTTTTCTGAGGAGGGGCAAGTGCAAAAGATTAAAGAATCTTAAAAATGAGGCTGGATCTCAGACCATTTAAAGGTGTTTCCAAACTCAATATAATGTGAGAGAAATGCCATTTTTTACACTAGTCTTGACAAAGATACAAAAATGCGCATTAAGAAACTAGCAAATTCAGTATGTAAGAGCAAAAAATATCTGACATGACTGGCGAGAGAAGTATGCAAAAATGCTCTCACAGTCCAAGTTTCTGGATCACATTAGTAACAGCATACTAGCCAAAATCAGAACTCCTTCTTTATAATTAAAATACCTAAGTGATATCGGTGTAGTACACTTTTTTCTGTACTAGCAGGAGATAATACAGAACGAGCATTTATGGGAAAGGACATCAAACCAGTAGCAATAAGTACAACTGTCCACTAAATGTCACTCCTAACCTGGCAAAACAGCTGCCACTGCCGAGCTTCTAGACAACATGCTATTAATTTATAATAAAAGGTATCTGACAGCTTTATTCTGATGAATTATGGGAATCCAAAGCATAATTCCAAGTCTCTGGTTTATAAATTGTCGTTGATTTTAATGTTCTTTGTAAAGTTGTGGCACGAAACAAATTTTCCTGCCAAAAGCTGTTAAATAAAGTCATCCTTTGCTCCGAATAGTGCATTGAACTTGTTAGAGTGATGAGCAGAATGAATTGATGGTTGTCCATAAACCATTTATGACAGAATGCACAGCAGCAATTCAAACAATTACTGAATGCATTTATTATAGTGTTGTGGTTTTCTTAAATGCTAAACTGAACAGAGAGGAAAGGCACAGGTAATAGACAGTAGCAATTCCACACTGTTCTTTGCCTTATGCTTCATCTTGAATGACACATGGCTGGGGCTGCTGCAGGATTTCGGAGCAGCACATCTGCCTCCTCCTTGGATTTTTCTTGTTCCCCGGCATAGGAGATCTGTCACTATTAAAGTATATTTCACACCCTCTGGAGACAGACAGTTACTGGAAATACAAGCTTATTTTCCTTTCTGAACATTAACTACAAACTTTTGTATTTTCTTGAAAAGCTTACAAAATTTATAATATTTACAATTAATTTTAAACTCAATTTTCTATTTTTGGATAGTGTTATCTGTAGAGCCAAGGCAGTGGAAAATGTACTTTTTCTTATGTAATATCCATCAGTTAACCTAGCAATCACACAAATTTACCTATGGGGAAAAAACACCCCAACAAATCACCAACAAATACATTTCCAAACCTTTAGCCTTTATTTAGCTCTGAAATGAGACCAAATTCTTAGCGAGTTGAACAGCTAGCAAACGTGCAAGCAGTCTGGACATAGAAAGACACAAAGACTGTTTTAAAAACAAAAATCAGGTTGCTTACATGATACTGCTATGCAAAAATAGAAACTGGAGGTGCTAGAAATCTTGCAAGTAAGCCTGGTAAAGTTTTGCAGCGCCATTTTGTAGAGACAGGGACAGATCCCCAGATTATATAAATTGATATATTTCAGACTTTGGGAAAAGAAATAGTTTGCAGAGTTGAACAGAGGGAGCTAAGTATGTTTTATCAGTTCACTAAAGCTACACGTACACATACTGCTATGCTTGATTAAAGGAGTTATAACCTCAAACTTTGAGAGTCTTCCACAGCTCATTTACTAAAATTGTTTGGAAGGGAAATTACTTGCCTCAGAGTGGACTGTACAGTATTCATTTTATCCTGCTGAGAAGTATGATGTGCTCAATTGACCCTGCTGTGAAAAGTAGAAGTCATTTGAGTCTCACTTCACTTTGCAAACTCAGGAGAATAGTTACCAATAGAATGACCACCAATCTAATCTATAGACAATCTGTAGAACACAAGCCTGAGAAAATGAGATTAAGAGTCGTCAAATGGAACGTTTAAACATTAATTATAGCACTCCCTGAACATTCCTCCAAATCTCTGGAGATGCTGCACCTTCTTCTCTTTCATCACAGGTCATGTGGAAATATGAGCCTTAACTATTTGTAGTTTCATCTGGGTCCAATCCTTCCTTGTGTTAGAACTCATAATTTTCACCTGAGCAAGGTGGATGTAAAATGCTGTCTTTCAGAACATTATGCTTTCTTTGCAAAAGTCTTAGTGAATTTTCAGGATGCAAGGAAGTGGAGAAGCAGGTCAGCTGTTACTAAGAGATGATTATTAGAATAATAAAGTGTTCTCCAGTTAATCTATGCTCTCAGTTTACACAAGTTTTTTATAATTAATAAAGATTACTTACCATTTATTGCCCCCCCAAAAGTCTGTAGCATTTTCTAACTATTCTTTATAGGGATTGTCCTTATTGAGCAATGTAGTGTCAAATTGAAATACCCAGGCTAGTTCTAAAGCTGCTAGTTCTGATATAAATATACTCTGAAGATCAGGCAGCAGAGAACTATATTAATGCAGTCGCATTACATTTAATGGTTGAGCTAATTCATATGCTTCTTTGCGGTATTAGTACAGTTTAGACGTACCCTTAAAACATTTTCTACACTGTGAATTTTATTTAAATTGTAATTCAAGTATTGATCCTAATATGAGTTCCACTTGCAGAGTCCCTTATACTGATATTCTCTGCTATATAGGTAAAATCTACAGTTAGCGTGATTCATGGGCAGCTAACCTAACTGTTTCTCAGTGTAAATGTGGGCTAGATCCACTCAAAGTCCCCAGTCCTAAAATGTTTTCCACAATCCCCTTGCTATGCTCAGAAAGAACAAAGACATCCTTCCCTATGCCTCCAGATATGAGAAAATTCAAAGAGTGCAAAGAGTCTTCTGGCACTACACCTCTACACGTTTTACTTTAGCAATCAAACAAGAGCAGAGGGTGTGTAGACACACAGCTTGAATACTGCTTCACAGTCTGATTATTCTCAAGTGAGTTAGTTTAACATGAGATGTTTTCCAATGCAGAATAACCCAAGTGATCCCTACAGTAAGAACATACTCTAGTACTGGTGTGATTTTTACAAGCTGATTTTTACAACCAGTTTTTCTCACAGTACTGAATGAGTGAGATCAACAGAAGTGAGATCCTGACAAGACAATTCAGTTATAAAAACACAAGATGAGGTTCCTGACATATAACAGAAATGTCTTAGTAAAGCTTTACAGTATATGTTATCTTCAGACATAAAGGAGATTTTAAAGCTGTACATGAAGTCTTGGCAATATATGGAGATATTTGGATTATAACTGCTTAAACTTCATCCACCTTCAGTTCCTCCTCTAACCCATCCACCCAACCTCTAACTTTTTCCATTCTTGTGGCCTATAACTACAGCTAATTCCTCAGGGTTAACATGAAAAGTGAATGAACTCCTGCCCCACTTAAACTGGTGACAAGTTTTGAGGTCAGCAGAATCAGAGTTTCTCTAGAAGTTTTCAACTGTTAAGTATGTTCACGCATGGTAACAAATTCTTACAGAAGTCTGGAACATTCTGTTAGATGTCTCGTTATCCTACCTGAAGACATTAACAAATATCCTGGAAGAGTCTCAATTCTTTGTAAATTAGGACCATATATTAGGAATAGTCTACGTTTCTGTAGATCGTATGAATGAATAAGTTTTAGCCTGAATGTTGGTTTTTCTTAGTGCAGCATATATTTTGGGGAAAATTTTGTAAAATTTTATTCTTACTTAGAGTCCCTGCTGGATGTAGAAAGACAAGGCGAGCTGGTCTGTGTAAAGCTTCCATGTTTTGCTTTCAGTGAAATAGCAACTTCAAACCTCAGTTCTTGTTTTCCTAAATCTTAAAAGACATCAATTGCATTTTTTCCTGAAGTATTAATAGTAGCTTCCTTCATTTTATGTTTTTATTTCATTAATTAATGTACAATGTTTTAGTTCTTCCCTGCTTTATTCCATTTGAAGTAAACATAATACTTTTTATCCTAACATTTTTAATCCCAGGTGGCCTCTTTTTTTATCTAAATACTAGTTAAATTCCTCTAGTGAATCACTTACGTAAGCAGCCTTCTATTACCCAAAACTTGGATCTGTCAAGGTTTATACACTTGAAACATTGATGGCTAAGTTATTCTACTCTCTAGTCCATGCAGAATCAATGACACCATTTTACTTTGGATGGAGTTTTTTTGAATGCCAAAGTGCTGAATAATCACTTTATAGTCTAAAGCATGCAATTAATTGTGTAGCCAGCAAATACAGCAGTCTTCATGATTATCAGACCGGAGTGCATGTTTATACATCATTGAAGAGTGATAAATCATGGCCTACTTTTCTCATAGGCTCACGCACCATGGTTTTAAGTCATATAGTTGGACAGAATCTCGTTCAAATAATTTATCATTACTCTAACTTGTCTTTTGATATGTGTCTTATGCGATATTCAGCAACCTCTCAGCCTTGCTTTTTCTATCACTAAAAGAACACAATGTAATGTTTCCTTCAGAGTTATTGTGAGAACTACTCAATAGTGTAACCACAGTCATAAAGGAGAATTCTAGGCATTGCTAAGTGATATTGGGAAAGACTATTTCATAAAGATTATTTCATAATCAGTTAAAAATAGACTCATAGAATAGTTAGGGTTGGAAAGGACAAGATCATCTAGTTCCAGGCCCCTGCCATGAGCAGGGACACTCATACGCTAAACCATGTCACCCAAGGCTGCATCCAATCCGGCCTTGAACACTGCCAGGAATGAAACATTCACATCTTCATTGGGCAGCCCATTCCAGTGCCTCACCACACCCACAGTAAAGAACTTCTTCCTTATATCTGACCTAAACTTCACTTGTTTAAGTTTGAACCCTTTACCCCTCATCCTATCACTACAGTCCCTAATGAAGAGATCTAATGAAGATCCCCTATGCAAGAAATCTGTTTTCAGAAGGTTGCTGAACATGCCATTCATTTAAATTAATGTCAGTAACACAAATAGGATTTCAATCTTGTATTAAGAAAAGGTCAGCATTTTGAGAGTATGTGTCCCATGATGTAAAGATATCTTCCATTTTCTATTCAGAAAACATATTCATTGTTTTCTTCTTGTTATCTAAACTCTTTAGAATGGACATAGAAAGAACAATGGCAAGAAATGACTGATATGAAAATTACATAGCAGAGCTCATTCTGGTTTAGTAGCAAATCCTTCTTTTCAGGAAGATGATATATGAAAGAGATGAAGGTGTAGCACTGTTTTCATACACTTGCCAATTTATTATGTTTGCGTAAATATTTAATGCATCAATTTCTTTTTAAAGGAAGAATGTGGTTTGCATTTCAAGTCTTGTAGTTTTCTTACATTTTCTTACTGCAAAATCCCACCAAAACTTTAATTACTTGCTGTACATCCACAGGACAGGTGATTCAAGTTTTTCATTGCTCATTTATGTTCATCGAGCTGATCTCCTAGGGTTAGTACTGTACGTGCTAGTGGCCTTAATATCTCAAGGGTGAGTAAAGTTATTGCATTTTATTATTAGGAACCAGAATTGAATATTGACTAGAGAAAATCTATATTAAAATTACTTTAAAAAGAATGTAAAGAGAAGGAAAATACTGCTTAAGCTGTCCATAGGTAGCCATTGTATCCATAGATAGCCAGAGAGGCTTTCAACATGTGTTTCAGCCAAAGATGCATTAATTTCAATAACCAACATAATCACAGATGTCAATCCATTTTCCTACTCACACTGTTTTCTTTCAAGCAGTGCTCCAAAGACAACCATAATTAGGCAGCCTAGGGACAGGAGAGGATTCCCATTGCAAAGGAATGGTGAAAGCAATTTCCGTCATGTATGCTTTTCCATTGGCAGAGTAAGGATTATTCTTTCTCTTGGTATTATCTGTAATGGTAGTTTATCTTACATTGGCTCAATGAACATACTTATGTGGTTGCATTTGGTGTGTGCTAATACACACAATATCTACAATGACTTTCATAGACAATTTCAGCTGGGCAAATTAGTATTGCCCTTTTTGTCTTGTACTACCATTGCCATAAGGTACCTATGGACTGTTAGCACATACATGAGAAGGAGTCACCTTTCTTTTTACAAAGTGAAGGAGAATTCAGCTTGGGAAAAAAAGAGGGTTGAGAGGGAATGCTTGAGATCTCACACAAGTTGGATAAAGATCACTGACCTCGGAACTCTATACATTCTGGTCATAAGAAGGAAGTGACAAGTAGCTGCAGATAGTTTCTGTAAGACTAGGGCCATTTAGTATAGTTCACTAAGCCCCTCCAGATAAAAAACTACAAGGAGAAAACAACTTCTTTTGTGTTGCTTGAGAAGAAATAAACAAATGTAAAGTCTGCTGAAATACCAGCAATAAAATGCACTTTTATATACATATATATTATATAAATATTTATATATTATAACATCTGCATTATTTTAGGTTTGTATAAATGTGTCTGCTGTCCATATATTAATGGAATAATATAGAAATACATATTTAAACGTTTAAAATGTCGACACCTACACCAAGTTGTTTCCTATGCTGTTTTTCTTTTTCCCCACTTCAGCAAAGTGACAATTTACTATTTTTTTTTTTTTTTTTTAAGGAAACTCAATGGTAGGGAGGTGATTTAGCAATCTTCAGCAAAACAGTGCAGAACTTGTTCACACAGCTGAGATGTTCACACCCATTAAATGGCTAAGTACTACCTAAGCTATCTATCTCAGATCTTCGTTTTCCATGGAACTATTTATTATGCACTACCACAAGACAACCCTGTTAGTTTTGTATGTATCCTGTTGCCAGCATTTCATCATCTGTCCATGTTAAGACGTTGGCAGACAACCTTTAAGAAGACTTTATAAAGATACAAGAGGCACAGGAGAAATTTCAAACTGGCAGCAGCATTTATCAGCTGGTATCCTCTGGAATTCAGATGTTTACTGAACATGAGGTCCTTCATATTATTAGGCATCTGTGAAGCAAAAGTTCTTTTTAAGACTGACACCTACATGCTGTCTCTGAAACAGAGAAGAGTAAGAAGAGGTTTTGGAAGATATTATGGCCTAGTTTTGTTTCTTAATAGGTTGAAACACTTCAAGCATTCTGTAAATTTCATTGAAGGCATTGCAAAATTTCCTTTTACCTTGAAGAAAATTGATAATAATGCAATCACCTACATTTCAGTAATAACTAATAATAGAGAAAGGAAATAAACAGTAAAATCAAAAGGTGAGATTCACTCTCAAATAAAAACCTAGCACATGAATTATAAAACTCCTATTTATCTCCCCCATCTTATCTCCTAAAATGTACTTAAATGGTTCATGCTTTTGCTGGCATCTGCACAGGTGTAGATTTCATCTGATTTCATCCAAAGTATGGTATACTAGTATCTCACTTTTCTGTGCAGAAATAATATAGATGTTTGTTTCAAATATAAATTCAGTCTCTATTTTTGCAGTTGTTTCATGTTCTAATTATAACAGTCTAATTTGTAAACAACACATGCTTAGGTTTTGACAGTGAATTTCTGATGAAACAGAGTACAAATTTTAATTACATACAGTTCTAATACAGTGAGCACTGCAGCATTTCTG
>JAVHNF010087688.1:33795-45175 GCA_034783455.1 Micropsitta finschii
CTACCCCCCCCCCCCCCCCCAAAACCTGAAAAAATGTTCCATGCAATTTTTATGGGACCTCTGAGGACCTTGAATTTTTAAGTAATCTTTTTTGATGATTTTAGACAGACCATTAAGCTGAGGATAAAAGTCCCTCTGTTCAATATCTGGATACATTAAGCATTAGGCTTAAAATTTACAGCTTTCATTTTGACAAGGAAAATGGCACGTTCGGTCTCAAGTGCTACCTTGAACTGTTTTTCAACATTAAGACAGGTTGTCAGTCCGAGGGGAGGTTTGTGCACCAATGGCAGCTGCTGCTGCTCTTGCTGTGTGTACATGCAAAGATAGAGAGACGCGGCATTGCTGCTGGTCAAGAGCTGCAACTCCAGAATGCTTTGTATTTTTTAAAGAAAAAAAAAATTATGCTGATCCAGGGGAAGGCAGAAAGCAAATGGGGTGTCATTCTGACTGCAAAATGAGTTCTTCATCCAAATATTGGAAAGAATCAAAGGCAGAGGAAAAGGAAAATCAAGAATCATATTTCTGAGAAAGCTGTGGGGATTAAAGTAATGAGGAGTTTGACTTTCAGTGTTCCTGGTGCTGTTATTCCAAAACTACTTTCTCTTCCCAACGTCTGTGAGGATATTTTACCAAGCAGAAACTGTTTTCGATTTTGTCCTCTGTCTGAAAAAGAGACAGAAACGCAGACACATTTATTGGAGGTGTCTTCAGCTTGTTAATCGGGAAGATTCAGCAAGATCTGGTTAGGAGTTGCAGAGGGATACTTCTACTACATTATATAAGGCACAACTGTATACAGCTGATTTTAGTAGTATTTCACATGGGGAGAAAAGCTGACCAGGCCATTCACCAATGGAGGAACACATTTGCTGTCTGTAGGTATTTCTTCTTCTGAGCTTTACTGAGTACTTTTGGTTTGGAATAGTACTAGGACTTTGAACAATCTCACCAATTTTACTGAAGGAACAGGGAGGTAGTGTCCATTCCATATGATGGTAGCCCCATGCAGGATCACACACTTGTCTTCGGATAGGTGCAAGTTTCTCTGTTGAGGAGTGTGCCCACCTTGCATGCAGGTGGCAAGCCAGGCTTGGTGGACAACATCACAGTATGATGACTTTTTCTGTTTTAGTGAGGCAAGTTTTGAAGCAAGTTTCCAAAAAGTTTAGTTATTTGATGGTACTTGGTGAAGAGTCTATTCCAAGAAGAGACTATTAGCCTTTCATCACTTGGCTGAAGTCAGTGGGTTTAAGGGAACAGAAATCAATCCATTGATTGACCTTCACCCAAATGAAAGTAGAACTTGAAAGTAAAATAACTGTTGAAAAACCTCTGGGTTTTTCCTGTGTGAGTAGAGCCAATAGCCAGCATATATGTTCTGGTAGTGGTCACAAATCTCAGGGCAAAACCCCTTTGATAACCACAGTATCTCGGAAAGATCTCCAGTACCTACAGAACTGCATCCTATTTAGCTGCAGGAGGCAACACATGATGAAGCCACAAAAGCAAGAAGCATATGACTGGTTTGCTGGGATTACTCTGGTTTTATTGTCCCTGTTTTTATTAACTTCAAGTGTCTTGTGATATAACCAATATTTGAAAAGAAGGGCAGCGAACAAAAGGGGTGGTTGTTTTTTTTTTGTTTTTTTTTTTTGTTTTTTTTTCTCTTGGAGGCAGTGAAATATTAACTCAGGGCAAGTACACTAGGCTGTTGTCTGTGATTCTTCACACAGTCAAGAAAGAGCTGACCTACCACCACAAACACCACTCACATGTTTTTCAAAGACATTAAATAGGAAAATATAATCTCTCAAGTCACAAAAGAGCTGAGAAAGCGAGCCATAACAGGGTCAATTAAAAAGGCTTAATTACGATGGAACTTGTGAGCACTTGCCACCCTTTGGGTTCAGGCTTGCAGTCCAATTCAGGATTGCAGATTGGGTCAGACATGTGAATACTTCCATGCAAAAACTGCGATTTGATGATCAATAATTCAATGTAAAGGTCACTTGCTGTGTTTTCTTTATTTCTAAAACATGTGAGAAAATACCTAAATGTTTTTAAAGTCAGCTGGGCTTGATGAACTTCCTCCTGGGATGAATGAGGTAGGATGAGGTAGTCTCAGGGCTGTCACTGGCTTGTCTTTGAGAACTGGTTGAGACACCGAAGTCTTGGTGCAGCCATGTGCTGTGTCAGTATTTGCATGGGAAGAATAAAATTGCTAGGGCATTTTGGTCCTGCTGTCTTTCCTCTAACTCCTAGAAAAATTCTGGAACCAGTAACCGATGAAATTGTAAGCACAGTGAAGTTAACAAGATGAATAGACACCAATGGATTTGTCAAGAACAAATCATGTCAAACCAATCTAATTTCCTTTTGTGAGAGGGTATCAGATCCTGTAGATAAATGAAAAACAGCAGATGTCACATTTTCACTTTTGTTAGGCTTTTGACACTCTTGCTTGTGACATTTTGATAAGTAAGCTAGGGAAACCTAATATTGGTAAAATTACTGTAGATTGGGCACAGCATCAATTAGATAGCTGAATGCAGAGAATTATTAGGGGCTTCCTGTCAAAATAAAAAGGTGAATTGAAGGTGTTCTGCAGGAGTCTGTCCTGAGTTCAGGACTATTCAATATTTCAATTGCAATTTAGGTGACAAAACAGAGCATGCTTATTAAATTCCCAGATGACGTGGTGCTAGGGGAGACTAAGAGTACTTTGGAGAAATGGATTAGAATTAAAAAATAGCTCTCATCAAAATGAATTCATAGTTTGAGAGAAATTAAATGCCTTTGATAGAAGTTCTACAGAACAGGATCCCAGGTAGACGGTAGAGCATAAACCAAACAGAAGCCAACACTGTTATGCTGCTGTGAAAAAGGCAAACGTCATAGTAGGATGCATAGAGGAGTAAAGCCTACGTGACCTATGAAATTTTCCTGCTTTATTTAGCACCCATAACACCTCAGCTTTATTGCTGTTTTTGCTTTTAAGTAGTGTAGTTCAAGAAAGATGTAGATTGACTGCAGAAAATCCAGAGGAGTACAGTGATAGTGATCAGAGGTCCAGGAAATGTGACTGGCAAAGGAAGAGTAGATGAATTATCTTCTAAGATGAAACAAGGATTTGGGGGTGCATGTCAACTGTATGCAACTACATAAAAGCAGAGGGAGCGTGTGGGAGATGTGGGAACTCCATCATTTGATCTCTTACAGAAAAGTTAGACAAACATCAGGAACATACAGGAGGAGCAGAACCTGACTTGAGACAAGAAAAGGAGCAAGATGACCCTGCAAGGTCCCTTCCAGCTCTCTTCATCCATGATTTGTTGAAAATGAGCATGGCATAGTCAGGAAATTCAGGGTCAGAGTTAAGTGAAAAAGGAAGCAAAGGTATGGAGAAAGAAGAATATTCTGAGCAAAATTATGATGGCCAAAGGTGCTGGGAGAATGGCAGGAAAGGAAAGGGCAGTTTAATGGGTACCATCATGGCTTTAACTAAATTGGAGCTTTCCAAGGTCAGACAAGATTTTGCCCCGTGTCAATGATTGCTCTAACTCAGAAGACAAAGTGATATTATAGCTCTTTTTTAAGACTTACACAGGTCTTGTATCATGCTGCCACTGCTGAATTCCTTTTCTGTTAACACGATTTGAAATGTGAGTAACCTTTTCTCTCCTGGGTGTATCCATTCTTCAGACACACACAGGTTCATACTTCTCTTTTTTTTTCTAGGTAGAAGATACTTTTCTGACTTCAAAATATGTGTACGATGAAGTATGACTCGTTTTGCTTTTTCCCCCACAAGCAATTGTTATCATTCTTCTTTTTGTTTTTTTACATTCATATTTCAGCTACATCTGAAAGCTGTTTTGTGCATTTTTTTTTGTTTGCTTTTTTTTCTTAGTGTGTAAATCTTCATACACCACATAGGAGCTAGCTTCTAATCACTATCTCACCCCAAACAGCAAAATTAGTATGGAACACCTGACATAATCAACAGGATATGGGTTTGGGGCAAGCCTACGTCATTTCCCTCAGACTTTGGTACTTAGGTTCAGACCAGAACAAGGTATTTTTTCCTGTCTAGGGCTTTTTGTCATGAACCCTCTCCTGCTGCTTGCTGGAACTTTGCCAGACTTTTTATTTAGCAGATTCAAAAAGGGATTAGACAAACACGTGGGCACCAGGTCTTTAAACATATGCAGAAGGAAATGGTCTGGTAAGTTCCTTCTAACCTTGTTGATACAGTAGTTAGCAGTGCCAGGAGAGTGGAAGGAGTGTGGGTGGCAGTAGTGGCCTAGCTGGCACATTCTCCCTAAACAACATCTACTCCTGCTGCTGTCCTGGGCTTCATGGACCACAGGGGGTCCCAGCAAGTCATTTCTTAGGCTCTCATATCTCACCATCCTTGAAAATTCAAGGGAGGCCCTCCTTCTCTCCCACATTTCTTCAGCACACAAGCTGCAGAATGGATAAGACAGAACTGAGCATGGCTGAGATGATCTGAATCTCAGTATCTATATTAAAATATAATTATATAGAAGACACAAATGTGGCTTTTTTACAGCTCAGCAGCTGAGTGTTTATCCCAGTTGTCTTAGGTGGCTTGATTTGGTGATTATGTTCTGAGGAGATCTACAAGCATGGGACCTCCATGTGAAATAGTCATGTTCCCTGGCAAGGGCTAGGGACTACAGCATTAAATGGAAGCCTCATAGAGACAGGATTTCAGTTATGTCTAATTGTTGGTCATTTTAGTATTTAGAAAACCTTTGGATTGACTCATTTGAGGATGACCCAAGTTCACACAGGTAGTGCAATAGGAGTCATTACGTAGCACTGAAAAATCAGGGGCATGGTGACATAGAAGGCACACAGGGCCTAACAGTATTCTATTATTTCTAGAAATAAACTTTTAAGTCTGGCAGGTCTCTATCTAAAAGGAGAGTTTTGAAGTTTTAATTTAGCACATTTAATTACTGCAGAGTGCAAAATACTATTGAATAGTGTGGATATTATTGACTGTGCAATTGTGGTCATGGGTCTGTCCTACTCTCTGATTATGAGCAAGGACAGAAAAAATAGGATCCCTAATCCAAAGAGGATAATATTTAAAAAAACCCCAATTTCCTAAATTCTGTCTTCAAAAGTGAGTCAGGTGCTTAGGAATCTACACTCTATTGAATTTCAGCTCCCTTCTGAAAGCAGGATGGAGATGTATTACCATCTTAGAATGTATTGCAAACAGTGGCAAACAGTTCAAACACTCCGTTTAAAGGCAAGTGCTTAGCTGTCCGCAAGTTTGTATTTGCTATCTAATTCCAGACTAACAGTTGCAGGAGAATAAAATAAGAGTGTTAGATAGCAGATGAGCCTAACTAAGTGCTCTAACTCAATAAAATCAGTGATGTAAAACAAAAAGTATGAGCAGTTACTACTGTCCAGCTACCTATGCTTTACTGTTTGATAGTTTTCTGTCAGACAGTGTTAAGACAAGTGGTTCTCATAGGGAAAGGCAACTGGAGAGGCTGGAAAAGATTTCTAGATCCCAAAGGATATTTCAAAAGAAAGGGTGGGCCTGGTGATAAAGCTAAGCAAAAACTGGCAGAAATGGTAAACTAAACTCAGTGTAAAGAGGGCAGGGTATGACAATGCTGAGAACTGAAGGATCACAATTTTCTTTTAACTGCGGGTCTCCATCATGGTAAAACTTTCCACGCTGTAAACGACAGGAAAACAGAAGGGAAAATGGCATATAAGTAAGAATGGACATAGAAATGGTAGTGTCAGAAAAGCAGAGACAGATTTTTCAAGGGACGAGAACCTGAAGAAAGTGGGAAGCTGAGATTTTTACCTAGAGCTGATTATGTTGAGATGGAAGAAGAATTTGAGAAAATTAAAGAGGAGGAGGAGAGAATTGGAAAAAGAAGGGATGTTTATAGGAAAGTCAAGAGGAGAGGAACTTGAGGCTGAAATATTATGTAGTGGAAACATGTAAGTTAAAATGATTGACATATAACTCAGTGAGTCAATCCTTGTCTACCTTCACTGGGATTTAAATATATCATTACACATGTCCTTCCTGTATTCTATTACTGTTGTCTCTTCATTTGATGAACTGAACTGCTGTGATTTTTCTAAAATTTGACCAACATCAGATTACTAAAGCCAGAAAATAAATATCTGTCTCACTTACAAGCATGCCAGCTTGTAAGACTGTTCTTACAGCAACCGGCATGAAACCCTGATGCTTTTTAGGAGATGTTTGCAGTACAGATCTGCAGCAACTCTGGACAAGACAGCAGAGACAACAGCACATATCCTCTAACCTGCATTTGCGCAGTTGGTAACTACCAGCCTGAGTAAAGCATTTGTTTGCTTTTCTCTGTGGGTTTATTTTTTTTTTAATGATTTCATTGAATACAATACATTTGTGCTTTGGACAAATCTGAGGTCAGCTGTAGAAGTTCTAGTGGGCTGACCATCAGTGCTAAATAGCAAAGAAAAATCAACTTCAAAGCAAAATGCATTTCAATAAAAAAATTAAGAGAAAGGACATGAAGAGTTTACTAAGGAGCAGAATGAGAGAGAGAAATAGCTAGAGTTAACAGTACATTGTTTCTGGTGTTTTTCAGTAGGTAAATCCAAAGTGTGGGAAACTGAAGTTTTAGAAGCTGTGTCCTTAATTAGTGGGAAATCATTTATACAGGCTGAGCAGTTTAGAGCACTATTAAGTGATGCAGGTCTCCATCTTAGTGATTGGCTTAACTCCAGGTGATTATGTGAGGAAAACATGACCTCACATATTGTAACTAAGTAAGCTTTACAGTATAATTCTGAGGGAATAGAAAAAAATGTATTTATTTTAGGCGTGTATGAACTAAGGAAACACACTTTTATATTGCCTGTGGTTGCACAGTGATTCAGACAAAGAGTCCTGAATGGAAATGAATAATGGTGACCGCTCTACGATCTTCTCCAATCACTAGGCAGTTCTGCCTCTCACTAGTGCTATGTAATATCTTCAAACAAATCCCAGTTTTGAATATTATAACAGGATTTTCAAAGAAACTTGCAGGAGTTCAGCATTCATAACCCAAAGAAATTAAAAGACTCTGGCAGCTTTGAAATTCCAGCTCTCACTCCTGAAGACAGCAGTTATGTCATTCTTTTAAAATGCTAAAGGGGAGTTTGTGAATCTGGGTAGTGCACCAGGCTGATAGACTATTTGAACCACTTGTTTGTAAGCATTTCTGCCCACTAAAGTGGCAGGGCTATTATATCTTTTGAGGAGATTTTTTATTAGCTCAATACTTCTTATATTGCATTAGTACATTCACTGGTGCTATTGGATGTTTAATATTAACCATCTCATTGCTTTAGTGACATGGTGAATCTCTTCTGATGGAAATGATAACAGGAAAGATAACAGCTTGTACTGCAAGGGACATATTTAATGATTCAGAGAGTCTCTCCCAGATCAGTTTAGTGCCTTATTGGTGGGTGCAAAGAAGAGTAGTGTATCTGAGTTGATACTATTTATAATGGCTCATGTTGATGTATTCAGAAGCTGGAGATGTCAGCTTTTCAGCAGATGAAAGATGGGTCTGTATATGTATATACATGTATGTATATTTCTATTTGGCTCAGTAAGAATATAAGTGCACTGCTTTTTATTCTAGTCTTTGGACAGCAGTAATAGAGAAACCTTAAACAAAACAGAGCCTTTGCTTGATGGCAAACACTGCTCCTGGAAGCATGACTTGCCTGAAGAAGGACAGAGAAGGAAAAAAGTTGCTCCTGTAGGAGCAATAAAAGAGAGATGAGTGAAGAGATGAGTCTCCTGCAACCCAGAGAAGGCTCCTAGGTAGACTTCTTTTTAAGGAATTAATCATTGGCAAGCTGGTACACATGCTGTTTGAGGCAAAAAAGATGGTGGGAGAATCTACTGTCATAAATGGGTTGCTTGTAGGAAGCTCCAGTGGAAAAAAACGTGTGGAGCAGGAAGAGGCAATAACTATGGACACTCTGAAGGAGCACACAAAGGCTGCGCTCTCGTAAGGAGCAGCAAGCCTACCTGCACAAGTTCAACATTTATGTACTTCTCATTTCCTGTGCATGCAGCTGTCTTTAATGACACATTTATGACTCATTCTTTGGCATTGGCATCTACACTGATTGCTCCAAAATCTTATTTGCGAGAGACAGTTTTCCAGGTTCTGTGTTGTTCTAACTTTACACCCCTACCTTCAGTAAATGTTTCTAAATTGGGCTTCCTGCTAAGGAGCAGAAAGTACAGATAGGTAGCTAACAAGATTTGCAGGTGGATTACAGGTCAACCTTGGTATCGCCCATGTTTCATCTCACCAGTTGGCATGTCTTTCTCTTCCATTTTCCCTTACATGTAAAATATTTAAGTGACTTTTTATCTTCAAGCAGGTTGAACACTTTAATATCGTTTCCGTTCATGGACCAGTGAGCACTCCAGCTCGTCAGTATTCAAATTACTATCAAACTGTTTAGTACCTGTCTAATTAAAACAGAACTCACTTGCTGATCTCTTCATGCTAAACCAAATTAAATCCTAATAGGAAAAGTGATATATCACTTAGATCAAAATAAAATTAATAACTATAACATAACCATCTTTTTTCTACCTTCCCCCCCCCCCCCCCTTTGTCTAGAAGTGGGGGAAGGGAATGGCAGGCAATTCCTGTTTTCAGATAAAAACATATGTACTGTTGCAGTCTTCTTATGATTCCCTGTACTAGCAAAATCCTTGCATTTTACTGTAGAGAGATGGAAATTTCCATAGCTGAAATGAAGCACAGTTCTAGGGATGGAGCATGGGGAGGAGAAAAGGAGGTGGCCAGCAAATAGAGGAAAAGAGCATACTGGGGAAAGGGAACATGCCCCTAGAAAGTTTTCAGCCAAATGGGGGGCCAGCTTTTGCAATTGTTTTGTCGATTAAAGCAGGACTGATGCTCTGTGGAAGTCCCCAATTCTCCTATTTGGTTCTATTAAATTGTTCAATTATCCTAGGGGAAGAGGCTGTCCTAGTCTGTCAGATACTCTTGGGTTATTGATAAAAATAGAATAGAAAATATCTCTGTGTTTTCAGTCTATTTGCACAGTTCTTCCTAGAGCAGAATAGTCTGTTCTTCTTCCGTCAACAAAGGGACCACTTGTCTTGGGGTATTGACTTGTTTTATGAGGCCTTCAATTCTTTTCCCTTCTTTTTTACTTTTTTTTTTTTTCCCTTTCCCTGACCCTTCCTCTCACTGAGTTGTAGCACACTTGCCTCTGGCTAGGAATATTAATGAGCATTTCTTTTCAAGAGCTTATGCAGATTCCACTCTGTGAATCAGCTGGCAAGAGGTGCTGTCCAAGTAACTTACCCAGAGTAGTGCCCAGGGGCAGAGCGTATGAGTGCATGGCATGCCTCATTCCCAGCCTGAGAATAAAAGGTCAAAGAGTCGACTTTCAATGTGGGGTGCCTTGTATGGTATGGATGGCTCAAACAGAGCCCTTCATACAACAAAGGTTATTTAAATAACTATAAATTAGGAATGGCTCCTAAAAAAGTAAATTTGCATCAGGGCAGGGAACCGAGTGGCTCAGGTGGTTCATTATTAACTGCATGAGCCTTTTTCTTTTGCTAGTTCAGATCTGCTCCAAGTCAGAAAAGACACAGAGCATTAAAACTGTGTAGGGTTCACTAGCAGGCATGAAATTAATTTAGTTGGCTAAATGGGAGTGCATTTGCCAGTAGAAGACTCTTGACTACATTGCACACTTCCACTGTAGGTAGACAAACTCAGTTAATGAAAATTAAAAAATCCTGAGCAGACTAGATGACATAAATGGAACACTGAAGTCTCCTAGAGAAGATGGGCCACTTGAGATGAGGGATGTCAGGGTGAGAATTGTACACTGCTTTGTATTTGAATACAAATTGCTCTCTGTTCTCTGCTGACATAAAGCCACGCTTACTGTCCTCTGGATCCTCGTGTAATCTTAAGCTTAGTAGTGGTGGCTCAGAGCATCAGCCTCTACGTTATAGACTTTTTCTCAGGCAGTGCCTTCTGCTAGCAAGACTCAGACTTTAATGAGATTTCTACTAATATGTTACTTCAAGTCCTATACTGAAACCAGTAAAAATCAAACTTTTGGTACTAAATGAATTAATTTTTCCCAACTCACAAACATGAGTCATTGCTTAAAAACCTGCATTATTTGGAAGGGAGAGAAGAGAGCTCTGTAAAATCTTTGTAGCCCAATGCTGGTAGCTATTGTCCATTTGGGTGACCACTCCTCAGGCACATTCACACAAAATTACTTGACCTGAAGCTCAATGCACTTTTACAGTTAGCAGACTTGCTTCTTTTTATGGCTTTAGTCCCCTTCTGACAGAAATGCCTCTCTGGTCCTTTCCACTATTTCTCCATCACTTTATGAGCTGGCAGCACAGGGTTCCTCTGATTTTGGGAACCTTTGCTCTGGGTTCCTTCCTGGGCTTTATGGTTGCACTGTGGCTTGGTTGCTTCCACTGCCTACTCACAGTAAAGGCTTTGTGGTTGGATGCTTGGGACATATGGGCATCCAACTTTGCTAGGATGAGTATCTGAACAGAAGACTTTTTGTTCTTGTAGAGTCATCTTTGACGAGTTACTTGGATTCCCTTCTGTTTCTGCATTTCTAAAATGGGGGAAAAGTTTTCACAGTTTGTCACAGTGCTTTGCTAGGATTTTCTGCCATCCCCATATTCTAGAAATGAAAGCTATTATTATCTCAGTATTTTAATAAAATTTACCAACTAGCCTGGATAGACACAGCTTTTAAAATATTAAATATTTAGAAAATATTCAGTAGTCATGTCATGTGTGGAGAATAGGTTTTTAAAATGCCTTTAGTGTTAGTTTAATGTTCTGGCTTTTGCTGGAGCAGAGCTAAGCTAACATAAAGAACTGATTACACTAAAGAAAAATAATTTCTGGATTGTAGCTATAATAGAAGGTACAGCAAAAATATAAGCAAAGTGACTGAAAAACATGGTGAGAGTTCAGTGCAGCATGTAAAATTTGGGCGTCTGCTGGAAAGGTAGAAATTAAACATATAAGTAGTTATATTATGGGAGAGATATCCTTGATGTAGCTAGCCCTTTCCTAAGCTGATTTTGTTCTTGTTGTACTTGAAAACCTCAACTTCCTTCCCTGTCTTCATGACATAGTTCTCTAAGGAAAATGGTTTCTTTACTCCTACCCCAGATTCTTCAGCCTATGATTCAGTTACTCTTTGTGGATGCAGGGTATTCCAGTTGGTCTTTAGTTGCCTCTGGATCCTGCACTGACCCACCAGTGTGTTGATGAGC
>JAVHNF010087691.1:0-10373 GCA_034783455.1 Micropsitta finschii
CCCCTTATTTCCCGTTTTATTTCTGTAGCTCTTCACTGGCCTCTGGCTTCCTCTATTGCTTTGTGAGATACGGCTGCTGTTGCTATGTACATTTGCTTTTTCATTTGCTGTTTTCTCCAATAATATGTGAACAGTCTAGTCTGAAGCATTTGATGGAAAGTAATGATATTAATTTCTGGTATTACCTCAGTGGTTTAATAAATGCACTGAAATACACTTCTTCCATGTGCAAAAAGAATCACTTTGCAATTAATCCATCCTTATAAACTTTTAATGCAGTTAACTAAATTACCAGTAGATCAGCTAGCCCAGCATATTCATTGATGATTTGTAATATCATTTCATCTATTGATATTTCATTTGCCTGACAAACTAGGTTATTCATGCTATGCAAAACTGAACCAAATTAGTCTTGATCATAAAGAAGATTTCTTGTTCCAGCAATGGAAATTGAAATTGTTTCAATTTCATTTAATATTTGTTCCTGTTGTTTTATATTGAGCCCATTATTGTTGTTGCTGCATTATGTGCTCTTCTCTATATTACAAAGCGTCTATCAATGGCAGTGAGACTTCATATTTCTATTACTAAGACACAAAGCTTTAAGAAGCAGAGAACAGGATTTTATAAAAATGCAAATTTCTACAAATGAAACAAGTATTAATGCTTTAACTTCCTGAATAAACATGCAAGAGCTAATTGTAATGACCTTGCCAGTGGGCTGTGAACTCTTCATGCAGAAATAATGTTATGTTCCAAATCCTGTGAACAGCAAATAGGTGTTCCTAATGTGACCTGTTGGAGTAGACAATGACAAATGCAGCTTCTGTCTTCCTGTTACTGTTGGGAAAGTAGCCTCTTTACAGAGGGGAAAAATAAGGAACTTAAAACTGAGAGTTCTTCTTCGAGACTTTTTGTATCAAAGATAGATGGGCAGATTTACAGCAGGTGATCAGAGAACCTGGTCTAATGCAAATTCCTTTACCCTCCTTTCTTTGCAACTTGTCACATGCTGCTTCTAAACAGCTGTGCTGTCTACCAGGCTGTGAAAATAATTTTGGCAATGCTGAGCCTTCAGAAATTGCATCCAAATTTCCCAAATCATGAACTGGCAGTGCTGCTGGGTTCAATACAAATACAAGACAATACTCTAGTGCTTGTGCTGGGTTCTGTGAAGACAACATCATTGCAGTAGTCTTTCAGATCACTCCACGGTGAGAGAAGGTTTGTTTTCCACTTCCTCTCCCTTGCTCTTTTCAGTCTTTTACACTTTATGCAACTGTATAGATTTGTCTACGTTACTACAGCTTTTTGGCACACAACTTATTACCATTGCTGATGATGGAAGTTCTTTCAAGCCCTTCTGAAATACTAAGTAAAATTTATGCTAAAGAAGGAACACAGAAAATACGTATGCTCTTAAAACTTGCAAAGAACCTGGATATTCAGTGTAACTTTGTGCCACAGAATCCTAGCCCCTCCTCCCCCCTCTCTCCCCCTCCCAAGCCAAGAAGAATGTCCTGAACTTGTATTCAACGTGTGCTGCCCTGGCTATGGGAGCTCTGACTGAGCAGTCCTTTTTGCAGAAGAGCTGCTTCCTGTAACACCCTCAAGGCCTCAGGTGATTATCTTGATCAAGAAGATAACAGTACATAAAAAACTTCCCTCTGCAAACCTACATCCAAAATGAGATTGTTTGACCTTTCAGCTTTTTGGTAGTTTTATGTGGAGAATCTTGCCTGAATTACTAGCTAAAGGAAGAGTTTTGTAGATGATGATCTCTGAGGTCTAGGATGCCTGTTATAAAGAGCAGATCCTCACTCTTTTAAAAACAAGCTCTTCAAAGAGCATGTGTTGGATGTTAGAGCCGAGAGTGAGTGAATGACTTGAGTAGCAGGAAGAAGGGAAGCCTGAGTATACTATGCCACACAAATGCCTGCTTCATTAGATTTTGTCTATTTTTCAGATGTATGCAATGTACAAAATGTACAAAAGTAGTCAGGACAGGAAAGAAATGAAGGATGTTTGATGTGCTTGAATGCCTCGTCTCTCCACCACAGCCATCCCCCTCATACAGAGTAATTGGCATAGCATCAATTCTGTGGGAGATGGATTACCACACACATTTATATGGCAATTAGATTTTATGATTTACCATTTAATGTGCATCACCAACTTTGCTCACAGTCCATTGGACACGCAGACTGCTTTGGTTTTAAATCTGTTTAATCTTTTTCAATGCCAGTGCTTTCCATCTAGTCTTTGGTGTAGTGGGTGGGAGGAAGAAGCAAAAAGAAATAAAGTGGCTGGGAATATGAGACTTGTTATTGTCAAGAAAATGCTATATGTTTTTGTGTAACTGTTTCTTGTTTGAGCGTATATGTTGTTTGAGAAGGGGATTGTTGGAGAAAAGGTGGATTTTAACCTGGAGGAATCTAGGGGAATATTCAGACTTGAGAACTTTCCTTTTGAGTATCTGCTTTTGTCTGTTGAAAACTTAGCTTATAAGAACATTATCATGTCATCGCTGTTTATACATACACACATTTTCTATCACATGGCTTTACTTGCTTGTGAAACACAGGCATATTTGCATAACTGCTGAGCAGTTCTGAACAGAGCCAAAAAATATAATAAGAACAAAACCTGAGCACCAAGAGGTGACTGCAGGAGTAAAGGGCACATCCAAGGAAGTGTTCAAGACCAGGTTGGATGGGGCTTGGAGCAACCTGGTCTAGTGAGAGGTGTCCCTGCCTGTGGCAGGGGGTTGGAACTGGATGAGCTTTAAGGTCCCTGCCAACTCAAACCATTGTACAATTCTTTGAAATGACTACAGTATGTCCTACATGCCAATAAGGATGACTAAAGAAAACCAGCAGTAGTGGTGGTGATTTCTGGTTTTCAATACTCTTAATATGGAGTATTCAGGGAAGATACTGAAAGCAGTGTAGAATTGGGATAAAAAGATCATTTTCTGTGTTCTTTCCTGAAAGAACGACTTGCTAACCCAGATTCATTTTTTTGCTTGTGATTGTTTTGCCTTGCTTGGTTATCAGTACAGGGAATGTGGAAGATAGAATGCGCCACTTCTCGCATCATAAAACCACCTCTTGCCCGAAGTATTTGAAAGGACAGATAACTCAGCAGAGCTGAGACAAGGAAACTAGCTGCCCTTTCCCTTCTTAGGTGAGAGAGAGTCTAGAAGTGATGGAATCCATCATTCCAACAGGAAAAATGTTTGAAAATCCTGCTTTCCTTCACAAAGAAAAAACATCACATGAAAATCAAAAGACTCCAACCACACATCAATACTGCAGCTACAGAATAGACTCTTTGAAATGAATAAGTGGGCATAAAACACTAAGTTTACATGTTCCTGTCTTCCCTCAAGTGCCCTTGCAAGTGGTAGACAAAATTCAGTCATGCTTTGCTCTAGCTCCAAACAGGCCTGTCAGTGTGCAGCAAGTGCATATTATCTACTGTAAAGGGAGATTTGAAAAGCCATATGCTGGAGCGTATGTGCTGCAGAAGCTGTGTGGATGCATCATTTAAGTCTTTGTCAACTGTCCTTCAGTTTATTACTGGGTTATAATCACAGCAGGCTGCTTGATTTGTTACAAAGAAGGAAAAAAGCCCCACAATTTCATCAACATTTTTTAAAAAATCAATAGGGAACAAAAAGTAGCCATTGATTCAGGAATAATTAAAGTGGGGAAAGACACTGGAATCACCACTTATCTACAAGTCAGGACCAATTCCTTTTCTAAAGTGTATGTGTTGAAACCCCACCTCTGAAAAACAGAAACCACTGTCCGTTGCACAAAGTAAATGGTAGGTAGGTGCTTTTGTATGCTGGAGAAGGGAGGAAGTCATTAAGGACAAGTAGGCACCTATATTTTATTTAATGTCAAAGGCGACTAGGTACCTACCTGGCATTTTCATTTGAGACAAGGTTTCCTGGTCCATAGAATCATGGACTGGTTTGAGTTGGAAGCGACCTTAAAGCTCATCCAGTTCCAACCCCCTGCCATGGGCAGGGACACCTTCCACTAGAGCAGGTTGCTCCAAGCTTTGTCCAGCCTGGCCTTGAGCACTGCCAGGGATGGGGCAGCCACAGCTTCTCTGGGCACCCTGTGCCAGGGCCTCAGCACCCTCACAGGGAAGTACTTCTGCCTAATGTCTAATTCCAGGATTTGTCTATTGTGTTTATGTCAGGGCATAATCAGCTTTTGTGAGAGTAATTTATTTCTACGTTTCAGTTGTCTCCAAAATACCATGACCTGGGATTGTGTGGGTCCCCTTATGTTGAATTTCACCTGGTACTTCATTGTGCAACTATTAAGATACTCCAGGGTGATTACCGTTGATCCTGTAACAACAAATTACCTGTTTTATGAAGGACTTGAAGGAAGTGAGCACTTTTTTCTTTCAAGATTAGGCTTTCCCTGTGGTGTTTCTCAGTCTTTGCAGTCACAGTCCTCTTTGCCTGCCTGAGGGAAGAAGCTGTTATATGCTTGATCATTTTGAAGTAGCAGCTTTGGAGAAAAGTGTGCCTGACACCTCGGCTTCACCACAGCCAGATGTTCCTTTGTATTTTAATATGTCATATAAAGGAATTATGGAGATGCCCATTGTGCTTTCAGAACCCACCGTGTAATGCCAGTGCTATCCACCTCCTTCTTGGAGAACAATACATCTCTAGCACACTGCAGAAGCATTCTTGTTCCTAGCTGTAGTAGTGATTTAGTGAACTAGACAGAGAAACTTCTTCCAAATTGAAAGAGAAATGAGCAGCTGAAAGTACAGTTGAAACCAGCAGCACGAGGCACAAAGAAACGGAGTATTTGCTTTTGGGAAGAGTGATGGATTTGAAGATGCCTTTGTGCAGCCATGTAAAAACATTCCAGGGATATTGTCTTTATGAAAAAGCCAAGCCATAATTCCTTCTACTGTTCCATTTCCTCCTTTTTTTTTTCTTTGTTTTCATTCATACATAGAGCCATACATGAATGTGTGGTGTTCATTTATTGTCAAGAATGAACACCAGATATGTACAACAGAAGACAGATTTCAGAGTAGAGAAGCATAACTGTATCCTGGTTAAAACTACTTGATATCTGATCAGTATTCACATGTTGCTGTTAACCGTTATAAACACACAGATATACTTCCCCCTCTGCTGGTGCTAGAAGACAATGGTAGTCATTAAATTAGACAAAGAGTATTTGCCTGCCAGCAAGTATCATGTAAGAATTCTTGGCTGTGGATGTGAATCAGGAAAGGAGAAAAGTCTATGAGGTGACCCATCAGCAATGTCAGTAGTGCCAAATGTTAACATACGTCTGCTAGTTATCCAGAAAAGAAACAAGTAGAACAGCATCTTCAGTTGTTATTTTACCTTTTTTTGATTTAGCATTTGAAAAGTTCTTATTTTGAAGAGCTGTAGAGATTTGAGATAAAGAAAGGAAGAGGTGTTACAGAAGGATTTGGCAGTATTTGCTTTACCAGCAGTTTTTGTGACTCACTGTTGTGTGATGCTCATAACTGTGATTCCAGTAACGAATACATTAAGAACTTGGGCTCATTTATTAGCGGGCAGTTTGTTTCTGTGTTAAATTCACTTGTTCTTCAAAGCACAAATCAGCTCTAAGTCAGAAAAAAAAATACATAGGTGTAAGCAGGGAAGCTCCTGTGGAATAAATTAATATCTACATTACCTCTAAAAGATATAAATTAAAACCACTGAACTCTTCTCTTTGTCAGTGCTTTTAACATAACTGATCATTACCGTTATTGCCATGATTTATAGGTACAGCTCTGAAAGTGCTGCTTTCTCATTGATGCCTGTGGCCTACAGGGAACATCCCAGTGAAAAACATTGTAGCATACTTTTTTTTTGTTTGTCTCAGAAAAATTATGTGAGGAGACAATTCTCCCTCTGTATAAGAAAGGGGGTAGTTCTGTGTACCGGCTCCTAATATAAGAAAGAAGAGACAAGATTAAGGAGTATCTCCTTTCAAGCTAAGTACTTTATTCGAGTCTTCTCTAGAGATCAAAAGAAATTCAGAAGGAAATCTTGGAACACTCTATTCTCTCATCATTTATTTAGTACCAGGTGCTTTGTTATGCCAGTCAGTATATTTTATGTGAATTCTTTTCCTTTATAAATTAAGGAAAGTCAGGATAGTTATGGCAAAAAACCCCAAACCAAACAAACACCTTTTTCAGGAATACATGTAAAAATCAGGATAAACACAATTTTAGAAAATGTATTTACAAAAGGTAAAAGCTAAATTTCAGTTCTAGAAACTATAGCTCTTGTCCAAAGTCCTTTCTAGCTTTTTTGTTGGCCCCTTTAGGCACTGGAAGCTGCTGTAAGATCTCCCCAGAGCTTTCTCTTCTCCAGGCTGAACAAGCCCAGCTCTCTCATCCTGTCTCTAGAGCAGAGCTGCTCCAGCCCTTAGAGCATCTTCATGGCCTCCTTTGGACTTGCTCAAGCAGATCCATATCCCTCTTGTGCTGGGAGGAAACTACTTATTCATTGAGATGAATGTGAAAATGAAGCATGTGATTAACCAAAATAAAATCAGCTATGCAAAACATTTATAATGGCAGAGACAAAAAAATAACCAAGTGTAAAATCTTAAACTACTTTTTATTAAAAGAACCCAAACTTATTGTTAATTCCAGTTTTGTTTGGAATTAATAAATTTTGTCTCTGAGAGAAAGTGTGGGTTTTATGCTATGAGCTGCAGGCTTAAACCACATTTGATACTACATCTGGAAAAGGTTGAGCTCAGGGTTGTAAAAAAATACTAGTATATAATTCATAAACAGTAAAGTCTTACAAGGCAGTATGGTTGCTCAGTGCATATGATATGTATTAATGTAGGGCATTAGCTAGTGCAGAAGCAGTACTCAAGTTATTTTGAACGTCAACAAAGTTAAAATACTACCCAGAGCATGTCTTAGTGGATATTGTGGCTTCAGTGGTATATAGTGAGCAGTTCTAATTATCAATAATCTTAAGAATCTGTAGGTACACGCCAGAGGTACAGGTTATTTAGACTTGACTTAATGTATCGTACTTTTGTGCACATGATACATAGATGAAAATATTCCAGTGTGTATTTTCAGGAGCAAATACCCTGGGTTCAGTTTCATATGCTGGTACACCAACCTGGACTTCCACTACCCATCCATCATAACTGACAATTGCTGTATGACTGTATATAGCAATCTCGGTATGCCTGAGGGATGGATCTTAGGAACTGGCAGGGGATCAATCTGAAAGTTTGTGGTTTTAAAGGTATAACCAATCACAGAATGAAAATAGTTGTTTGGACAGGATATATGTTGGGAGGTTTTAAAAAGAGGTTGCATGTGTTTTGTGTAATAGACCAGGTTTAACCTTTTTAGCATGGGAGTGATTTTCTTAGTATTTTTCTCCGGCGTTTCCCTCTTTTAAGTCTATGTGAATCATTTGAGATGGATTCTTTCTCTGTTCTGAGCTGACAATGACTGAAAGCACTGAACTTCAGGAAACCTGGAAGGGTTTTACTTTTTGGATGTTTCACCTGAGAAAAATATGAAGAACCTTTAGCAAGAGTTTTTACTTGGTTAGCAGTTCAGCTGATGGAGAAATACAGTTTAAGTGCTGTGCATGAATTACATCCCATTTGTGGCAACATAAGGACCACCATATTTTAATCCATTCTGTCTAATATCACGCTTCTGAGATTTATACTGTACCTCAAAGCTCTAGAGGAAAGCAACATTTTATTTTTTAAATTATGTATGTAGAGTGGAGAAAGCTTCAGGCTTAGTATATGATGCTATAAAGGTTGCTAAGGCTTTGGGTTGGATAGCTTATAAGATTAATAGCATGCATGTTCCTAAACTTTTAATCTCTATTTTACTAATTCAAATGCAGTGGGGTATTAGGCCTGGTATGTAGTGACTAAACATTTTTCACACTCTGGTAGGCATTTGTTTCTTTCAGGCCATTTCCTTGCAGGCAAACTGTAAACTGTTACAAATAGCATTAAATTGCAGTCACTCGCAAACAGTGAATATGCCAGGAGAACCAGGAAAAGGTGTGACTGCAGCTTAGACAGATAAGGAGGAGATTAGAAGTAGCCACATGGGGTGGTGGTGGTAGCTGGTATATTCTGAGTACTGTCGCTATAAAGTCTGCTTACAGATCTTGGTAAATACTTAGGTAATGAACCATTTTGTATTTGAGTTGATGCAGAAACACTCTTAGGTGCATCCTGTGGCCAAGGCTCCAAAACCATCCAGCCTGGGGGAATGGTATGCACAATATAGATCAGAACGTATGTTCAGATAGTCTGTTGAAAGTTTTTCCTAGCGCAGAACATGCCATCAGTGAGGTAGAGTAACAATTTTGTCACTGGGTGATGCTTATAAGTTGGATGGTCCCAAAAGCACCTTCCTTCATATGGGTTCAGTGCTCCTTGGAAGCTCAGGTGTCCTCATCCTGTGTGGCTGAAGGGGCTCACAAGTAGGCATGCACAGAGCACTCCTACCAGGTTTGCAAAGATAGCTGCTTTCTCCAAGTTAGAGGATAACAAAGCAAGACAGGAAGCTTGTTCAAGGTGTAGGAAAACATGATTTTATTCCTTTCTGTCATGACTGAAGGAGTTGAGCACATCTTGCTTGCCAGGTGGAGGAGAGAAGCCTTTCAGCGTGGGCTGTGTTCATGCTGAGCATGCTTCCCCCTCTGGCCAAGCAAACACTTAGGTTCTTCTCTGCAGCATGTCTTCAGCAACTGCTATGGAAAGCACCTAGTTAAACCTGTAGACTGACACTTAAGGTACGCTTTAGGGAAGCAGGGTATGTTGATTTGAAGATCACTGTTTTGCCAACCAGAGAAACCCAACATGTGAAAGAAAAAGGCACAGCCTGAATTGATTTAAAGCAAAAAAAGCATCCCCCTTCCACCCTGGTGCTTAAGAGAAAAGTTATAGTTATGTCCTTGCAAAGTAAGTGTCAGAGTTTTGTATTAGTCAAAGGAAGAAAAGCACTAGCTTCAGTCCTGAGTATGTTTCCTAAGGTTCTTCAGGCAGAAACCTAAAACCACAAGGAAATGGGAGAGATTTTGGAAGAAGATGAAAAGAGCACAGCTGAATAAAATCCTTGAAATTTGGGATAAAATGGCCCTGAAACTAAAATTCCTTACTTTAATTTCCAGTAAGACTGTTGTATAATCATAGAATAGTTATAAATATGTTATTATTAATAATAATAATAAACATGATGGCAAAGGAAAGGTGGTTAGTAGGAATGAGGACAAGAAACAAACTACGAATGTTTAAAATAAAAGCAGAAGTAGGCTATGTACATCCAGCTGAATGGTGGCGGGAACAGGTTTTCCTCATATCAGAATTTTTAATGTCTATCAGATGAGTGTTGTGTCTAACACTGAGAGCATTGAAAATAAGGGACAGGTGAAAGAAAAAAACAACAGAAGAGATCTAGGCAATTATAGACTTGTTGCTGAACAAAGAGTTATATAGCAAGCAGAAAAACAAGCAGAAGAAAAAAATGGAACATGTGTTCCATTACGGAAATAAACAGATTTAATAAAATAGATTTCCCCACACTTATTTCTTGAAGTGGATGATTGAATGTTTTGACATACCAACCATGGTAGACTTCAGACACAACTGACAAATGAAACAGTATTAGTTGAAGTGGAGAATGTACTAGTGGCTTTAAGATCACAAGGAAATATCTTGTAAAAAAAAAAAAAAAAAAAAGAAAGAAAAAGAAAAAGAAAGTAATGCTTTACAGCAAGAACAGTTTGCTAGATTTTCACAAATTGCACTTTGTGTAAAGGAAAGGAACAATAAAAACTTACTATTGCATAAGGAATGATTTACACTGCGCTACCTCCTAACAATGAAACATTATTCAGTACTCTATGAGCTATTGCAATGTAAGCAATAAGAAAGGATTATTTGCCTTCCTTGCCCATCTATAGCTCTTTCACCAAAATAAAAAAAAATATCCGAAGCAGAACATACTAAAACCAACCCAAACAAACCAAACCCCTTAGTTTTTCCCACCATAACACATTGCAAATTCTTATATAATGAAATGCTCCTTTTAGTTTCTTTCCTATTAAATTCATCATTACATCTTCCTAACCACTTCTTTCCCAGTATTTTTACCTTACATTTTTATCCTTAATTTCTTAAATTGACTTTTACTTTATTTTCTGGTTGTTTTTTTGTTTGTTTGTTTGGTTGGTTTTTTGTTTTGGTTGGTTGGGTTTTTTTTTTTTTTTTTTTTTTTTTTTTTTTGTTTTTTTTTTTTTTTTTTTTTTTTTTTTTTTTTTTTTTTTTTTT
>JAVHNF010087720.1:0-11841 GCA_034783455.1 Micropsitta finschii
GACCTCCCCCTCCTTGGTGGAAGAGGAGAGGGGGGAACCCTGACCCCATCCTGTTCCCCTCCTCTTCCTCCTTTCCTAGTGCTTAGGTTTAGCATACAAATGATTTTAGAGATCTTTTGCTACTGGGGAAATTCTTTATCATCATTTGGATAATACAAAGAAGTTTTAGCTTGTCAGTTTTCCTCCTGAGTTTGCGTTTGCAGGACTACTTTGAGAAAGAAGTAAGGCTTACAAAAAGCCTTCCTGATCTCATGGGAAGCATTAAACCAAGTCCAAAGGGGATGTAAGGCTTTCTTTTGGTTATAAAAATTTAATTCACCTAATCAGTGTATGTTAATAGTGGCATGTGATAAAAGCCTGGCAACTGAATACTAGGTGTCCCATCTTGACTTATAATTGTATTAACTTGTCATATACTGTGGTGCTTAGAAATCTTTTGATTTGAATTCTGTTTAGCATCCTTCCAGATAATTTTTCCCCATGAGATATAATACCGTAGTCAAAAATATTGCCATGTACTCACACTGAAACAATGTATGGCTGATTCTTTGTCTTTCTGTGAGGGTGGCATGGTACTTTATGTAATAGATCTGACTAGAAGAGTCAAACAGCTAATATTTCTTTTAAAGCTATCTGAAACAGAAAATTGTTGTGAAATTGTGCCTGAAAAAGTTGATGTTCTACCACATAAAATTTCATAAACTCCATTGCAAATTTAAAGTCAGTGAAATGGCGTTTTTTATCAAACAACAGAGTAGTGAGGTATTAACATTTGACAACTCTTTTATTTCTGTATTTCCCACCCCCCATCATCCCAAATGCCAAAATGAGTCTTTTGCATCAGGAAAAATAAAAAAAAAGTGGCCATATATATACATACACGTGCACACACACAGACATTTCCTACATTTTCACTTCGAAGTTTCATACAGCTCCTTTCTTAAGTGTAAAGTCTGCTTATTCACTGCTATGTGAAATAGATTACTGAAGGTGTCAATCTCTGGACCAGGCAGACTCCTGATTCTTTAGGTCTGAGTCTGACTTCATGACCTTCAGACTTGGGTGTTAGATTTATACTATCAGGTTTTTTTAACCTTTTGGAAGCCTGGTTCACAGATGTGAAAGAACCCAGATGGCCTGAGCTCCACAGGTGTTGAACAACAGCAATGCAAATTGAATTTTAATAGGAATTGGGACAGTTCAGCACTTTTCCAGATTGAAGATTTCCTTGGTCTATGTTAAGCTAGCTTCTATTTCTTTTTTATTTGATCTGTTCGTCAGGTCAAATTACCTTTGCATAATTAAGGACGTCTTAGTTCCTTCACTTCAGGATAAGAAATACCTCACTTTCAGATACCACTGAGTAAGAATTCACATAAACCAGGAGAAAAAAACAAGGAAAAAACCCAACCCTGTTCTAGTTTAATTTCTCACCAGGAAAAACACTGACTATTCAACTGGTCTATCTGCCTGGGAGAAGCCTCCATGTAGCTCTCCCTGCATGAAAGAATCCTTATGTTGCTCCATTTGGATCAATAATTTCTCATCTGGGGGCCAGCAAGGCCCTCTGAAAAGTGTGGTTCAAATCAGCCAGGTCCTGCTGCAATATTAAACCAAGTGTCTCTGCATCTGAATGTTTATACCGTGTCCATCTGGGTTAGGAATTTCTTATTTGGGGCCTGGTTATGTCACAATTGCGTCATCTCCCTTAAAGGGAGGAGGGGGAAAAAAAGAGAAGTCTGGTTGGGTGTCAGAAACCTGTATAATTAAAATCCAAGAGTTCAGTGTTCAATGACACAACAGTGAAATGCCCTGTTTTTTCTACAGCCTCGGGCTATTGAACCACAAATAAATCCCATTTTAATGAAAGAAATCTTATTTTGTCTACAAAAATATGAAAGTCCAGGAACATAATGAGTGTATAGAGAAACCTCACATCATCCTGGCTGCACAGGGGTTTGCCTGCACACCCTCATATAATTATATACAGACTGCATACGTACCTTTATCACAGGCAGCTGGAGAGAAACGAGCAACAGTTCTACAGTCAAAGAGAGTCAAGAACCACAGGCTGTACATTTTTATGTGACTGTTACTCTGAACAACCTCCTTTAATTTTCCATTCTTTCATTTTAACAAAAGCTTGAACACTTCTCCATTGATTTGCCTATTCCACAGAGAGACAGACAGAGAGAGGGAGGAAGTAAGTAAAGGGTGGGGGTTGATTTCCAATATTATGTAAAACATTTGGTTTCATGAAGCAAGCTGGAAAGGGGGATGAAAAAAAAACCCTTTAGGAAAATAGTTTTCCATTGAAATCAGTGTATAAAGTAGGTCCCATTGGGAATATGTTTTCACAAAGCTAAATTTTTAAACTCTTTCTATACTTCCCATGCCACTTGTCAGCAGAGAAATGAAAGGGAAAAAAATAACCCTTGGGGTTTCACAGCTTTGCACATTGAAGAAATGAGGGATCACTCAATGGTTATCAGAATTCAGCATTTCTTGTAGAGGAAGAATCTGAATCTGGCATCACTCAGACTGTTTCACACTTGTGGGCATAATGACTGGAAAGATTAATTTATTGTGGCATTACTTCTGCAGTTTTAGAGGACTTTAATGTTACATTCTTTTCTACATTGTTATTAGAAGCCAGTAAGGGATATCTTCTTACGTGTCATCTTGCGTGTGCATATTTTACACATATCAAAGTCATACAAACTTAATTATCTGCAGCATGACAGAAGCCACTCTAGTTGTGCCAATGTGCAGGACTCCGGCCACTGACACAACTGTAACAATAAGAAACCATTAACTCAGACTACTAGATTGGCACAGGCCAGTAATTCCAAAACCATTGAATTTGGGTCTGAGCCACACAAAAATAAAGAAACAGCTCTAGGGAAGATGGGAAACAATGCCGGAATGCTGCTAGAACATCACACATCTCTTCAGAAGGAGAAGTTTACAGTTCTCATTGTTAAACTTGTTGGTTTTCTTCTCTGAAGCCAAAGATTTAACATGATGCTAATAGTCCCTAAGTAGAAGGCTCCTCCCTGGCATAAAAATACCCCAGTGTTATTGCTGTCAATATGCAAACGTATAGATTGCTGTGCAGGAATGGTTGTACAAAAAACTGATAGTCATGTGTGCAGAAGTATCTCTGCCTTCTAGCAAATAATTCCTGGAACATCAAGGAGAGAGCAGCTGAGCATCCACAGCACCTATAAGAACATTTTGCTTTACATGAATCTATAAAGCATCCTTTTGAATCAGGAGGTTTGGCTTTGATCAAATCTTTCAGCTCTCAGGCCAGCCACAAGTTTTCCAGTTTCCTCTCAATGCTATAAATTAGGCAAGGCTCACTCAAAACATACCCAGATTTGCGGGCAGATTTGCACAATGTATTTTGTGAATTCTTCTCCCAGATATCTTTGTACTTGTATTGAAATGCATAGCTGATAAACCAACATGATCAGGTATGACCTATTATTAACAGCTATGTTAAGAAATTTATATGATTTTACTGGTGAGACCAGTGTTTCTTTCTCTTTTTTAACTTCAGGTTATTCCTTTTCCTTTTTATTTTTTCTGTTTCAGAGGTGTTTGTTTCTGTATATTTGTGTGTATGAAATAAAAAATTAAAATGCTAAAATTAAAATGTTAAAACTAATGTAATATACTTCTGGCATAGAATTGCATAGCAAGAACCTGTAACAACAGCTACCAATTACCAGCCATTATATTGGCTAGAAATTGTATTATTTTGAGGACTTTTCCCATTGCTGGGTAATTCTAAGGGATGCTGCAAGAGATGCGACAAATAAATAAATGTTACTGACACGTCATTGTATCATAGATATAAATTCACCAGTTGGACATAGGTGATCTTTAAGGTCCCTTCCAACTCAAGCCATTCGATGCTTCTATGATTCTATTATTGACTAGTCTTAATTATTGCCCCAGAAGTGAGCAGTTATTCACCTGAAATACAGGAAAAATAAATCCATCCGTTTACCTGTAACAACTCCTCTTGAGTAGGCCGTTAGTAATGCAGTGTTTTGTGTTGTCCTGTTTCACAGGATGTTTTAGAGGTGTTGGTGGAGGGATCCTGTATATCCTGAGACCACTGCATACATGCTTCATTTATCAGTAAATGCTAGGTCTCTGTTGAACTGCATCATGCTATTCTGGCATCATGGTAGTGATTGTCAGTGCTTCAGTGTCTGCTTTGGAAATGCTGCTTTAAAACCGAAGGGTAGGTCAGCCTGAATACATATTTTGTATGTCTAGTCATGCATATTCCCTGGGACTTTCTCCTGTGCAGACAGGGCCAATGTCAGGGTAAAACGCTGCCTTGAGATTCTTGCATACAGTTCCTGGGGAGGCAACATAGAGTTGTGTCCCTGAAAAATTCTGGCTCATAATATGCAACATTGAATTCTGCAAAGCTCCACTTAGAGTGGAAGAACATGAGCAGACCATATTTCAACAAAAAACAGTGTGAAACTAGCAATTCCTTTTACGTGGGATGCCTGCCTTGACTAATGCTCGCTGGTGAGGAAAGTTATGGGCCATTCTGTACAGAGATTTTTCCTCTCCAACACCAGAGTTAGTGGAGAAACTTTTTCTCGCTTTTCCCTCCAAAATGTGTGTGAAAGAACTGCAGGGTTCCTGCCTGCTATACGCAAGGAGGAACCAAGAGCAGGTATTTATTCACATGTTACTCCGCTGCCTGTTTGCGAATAGGGGGGCCATGTTTTCATAGACCATGTTTCATAGGCAGCATGTGTTCAATAAAACGTTTGTACACTTGCCAGAAATCAGGCTGCCAGAGTGATTTTCATGGATTGTGTCAGCAAATGTTATTAGCAAATTGTGTAGTTAACCTGGTGTAAGACTTTATTACTGCTGGGTATACTTACATATCAAAAAGCTTCTGATCTCCGCCCACTCTAAGCCTTCGGCAAAGAGAATCTGTAGTTTTTTTAAGAGACCGTGTTTACAGCTAACTAGTATTGTTCCTAATCCTGTAAAATCTATGTGGGAGAGAACCCCATCAGTTTCAGTCTTAATTAGTTTTGGCAATTAGTTCTCCTGGAAAGGACCATGAACAGGGTCCAGGAGGCTTCTCAGTGCATTATTCCCCTTCAGAAATGAGCCTTCCCCTGGCTGTGTGAACCTTTGCAGGCATGAAAACAAAAAATAAGCAGTGTAAGTCACTACAGATATTGCCAGCCTGACTGAACAAGAAGTTGTGCTGCGGGAAGGCATGATGAGAAAGCTGTTAGGGTACAAAGGAGTAATCTGTGGCTGTTTTATCTATAGGGAATTAGAACAATGCGCTACATCAAAGGCTTCAAGACTGGAGACTAAATCTTTACTTATTTAGCATTATGTTAGTAATTACTGATTTAGAGGGAAAGAAAGAAAAAATGTATGGAATTTTGTCTCAAGATATGTCATTACATCATCATTGGTACTTCAGATTCTGTTAAATTATAAGATTTTATAGAATTTGATTAATTAGAGAAGGTTTGCTATCCCTCTGCATTGTGAATTATTTAAATCCCAAAGTAGCTTAACTTTCCCAGTTATCTATTAGATAGTCATCTTGGCCAGGGAAGAGGACAGATGACTTTTCCTGAATTAGAAATGTAGGTACTGAACCCAGGACCTGAGTTTGTAGCACATCCTTTGCAGAAGCTGCTTGGCTTTCCTCTGCCTTCTCTCCTTTTCTGTTTAAAGGACCTGGTCATGCTGTTTCCCATCTTCCCATCTTTAAGTGTCACAGTCAAGTGCTGTGTAGAAGGACATCTCCTTACACAATGTCAATTGCAACGTATTTCTGTATATGGCTAAAACTTCTCAGAAATGCAAAAAACCAACAGTGAAGTCTGCCCTGGGTTGGAACAAGTGCAGATGCATGATGTGGGGTCTGATAAAAGGAGCTGAAATAATTATTTCCTTTTGTCTTAGTGCTGAGCTCTGTATTCAGCAGCATACATCCTGAATGCTGCTGCGCACCTGGAGATGTTCTGTTCTGAAGCACTGGAGACACTTTATTCCACTATATCCAATATAAATATGTTGACAAATCCACCAGGGCCTTCTTGTGTTTGTTTTAACCAGCCTACAAAATATACTGTGGAAACAGATCAACATGAACCTGTTCAGATATTTCATCCCTTGAGCTTGATCTGGTTTATTTCTTGGTGTCCTGATGCCAGAGAGCCTTTAGGTTAGGTCACTAACATGAGAAAGAAAGATTTGTTACAATATCTAATCTGTCAGCCTCTCTTTGTAAAGATCATGATGCTGTTTGTATAATTTCTTTGGGAAGGTGTGTTATTGGGATCTTGTCAAATTCACTTGAAACCAAGCTGAACTGCAGTGGATCTTGGTCTGCGCAGAAGCCACTGGTTTCAGTGCATCAGGTCCTTATGCACATGCTTATGCTCAAGTGTATGAATAGATGTCTTATAACTGTTTGATAGGATTTGTTCATAAATTCTTACAGAAAAAAAAATCTTAAAGGTATCAAATGCATTAGCACAAGAGAAATGTATTTATGTGACTTACAAATCATGACACAACATAGAAATCTCTTGGTTTAGGGGTTAAATTTCATTCAGTCATTTTAGCTATGAAACAGATCAGAAAGGAATAATTAGTTTGGCTATGGGAGACATGTTAGCTTCCTAAATGTGGAATGAATACTTCCATTTGTGTCGTATGTATGAAGGGGAGAAGGGCCCCTGACATGTGGTGTGGGTTAGATTGTGGGTTGTGTCAAGATCTTCACTTTGCTGGCTGTGTTTCAAGGTTGATGGTAGGAAAACATTTTCCACTCACAGGTCAAGCAATGACCAAGGACATTGATGCAAGATAAAAAGGAGAGGTGGGAAAAGAATATTTGGGAATGATTCCAGTTTTTCACTCCACAGTGTTGCCCCAGGGTGTTTCTCAGTTCTTCCTGGTAGGAAAGCACTTGGCTTTTCCATCAGGCTTGAGTAGAAAATGGTTAATGCCATCATCACCCAGAATTGCAGCGTCTGTGGAATAAAAACTAGGCACTCTGCCGATCAGCCACCAAGAACATGTTCTGTGTTAGACATTTAATCATATTACTGCTCCCAAAGCCACTGGAGCCAATTTAATCAAATTGTATCATGGTCGTGGTGTTATTGTTTTTAATGCCAATTAGGAAAATAAAAGTTAGCACTTATTAAATGAGGATCCTCTTGCATGTTGATTGCTTGGCTAATTTCTTGCTGATAAACCCTTGTTTTATCTTCAGAGAGAAGGGTGGAATTTTGTGAAGTTTCTCAGCAGAGGCCAGCATGCTGCAGGGCCTCAGACACCAGCTGCACATAGGAAATGAAAAATAAAAATAGAACCTTGTTCTTCTCTTGCTTGTACCAATACCAAGTCAGAACAAGCACAATAAAGTCAATGGAGTTATTTCAGTGTAAAATGAATGGATGTCAGTGTGACTGAGAGAGGAAGAGGAACGTCCATCCATTTTTTTTCTGGCAATAACTATATTATCACTGTGTTGCGAGGAGGTGTGCAGAGCATAGCAGCGAGACAGACAAACAGAATGTGATAGAGTTGACTTTTGAAGGTGGCGCATTTATCTGCTAAAAATCACCCAGTGGCTTTCAGCAGAGAAAATGGGTTTTGACAGGATGGTGATATTGGAGAGGGTGGTGGGCAGAGGCGGGGGTACTGACCTGAGCTGAGAAAAGAAAGTGTTGCATTTGGTTTGAGGCATAGGTGACTGGAACCAATTCTTGTTATTCCTCCATGTTGATGTGTGATGGATCTCTGAAGGGTTATTAAAGATATGAGTTGAATTCATGAAGTTTATATGTTGGCATCTCAAGGTACTCATAGCAATATGACCCTGCTTTTTCAGCCATGCTTAATGGTAAAGGAAAGATAGATGATCCAAATATTAATTCATCATCACAGGAGATCAAGATGAAGTACTTTCCTTCCCAACATCAACTGGATAAATGAAGGAGGCAGATCCTGTGCTTTTTTGGAAGCATCACTTAAAAAGACTGTATTGAGACAGGGAACCTGTTTTGATGAGCCATTGCTTGGTTCCATTAAGGCAGAGTCTTTGCTGTTGTAGAAAATACTGTGGCAACAGCATGAACAAGATATACTAGGCTTGCAGTACTTGCTATTACAGGAGTAGCAATTGCAGTGATACTCAAAGGAATGGTATCTTTCTTCCTTTTTTTCCCCAAATCTAATTTAAGTTGAAAGAAGGTTTCTGGACTAGTAACTGAGCAACAGTAACCACTGGTTCTGTTCAGCTTACACCCAAATAAAATGGTTCATTTCAGCTAAGTGCAATATCATGCAATGCTGGTTAGTTTAAATGCTTTGTTTAGAGGGTTGTTTTTTGCTTAAAAAAATTATGCAGATACTGCTGAATGAGCAGTTAGGAAACACATGTTTCCGAACTGCACTTACAAGTATTGTAAAATATGATTGATACCATATGCTTTCATTCTTTTCTTTTCTGCTTTTTAAAAAATGCAAATTAAATTTTGGAAAGGGGTTTATGCTATTTTTATATTTCAAAATTAATAATAATAATTAAAAAATGGGCTGAGCCATGTGGTACCAGAGATTATTGCTCTGCTCTGCTGCTAAAGAGACCCAGCTTTGATTCTGGGTGGAACATTTGACTCCCTGGGGCTGGAGGCTGCTGTATCAGCCAGCTGGTGGCCAAGTATTTGAGCCAGCTCCACCAATTAGTTGAGTCCTCCCATCCGGTGGCTGGGCTCGTTCAGTCTATGTCTTGCACGTTTTCTGCAGCTAAGATGTGAATCAGGACACTTCTAATTTATGGGTGGCAGTTCTGCCAGGCTTACCAAAGAACCTATGGAAAGCGTAGTTTGCTTGGAAAACAGTCTGCAAACACGCCATGAAGGGACTAAATAGTTGTACGATTGATCCTTTTCATATGGTCAAGTAAAAGAGAAGTCACTTTGGGTCAACACATGGAAGGAAGAGTCCCTGGCAGTCAGAAAAGTGAATGGAGTTTTAAAGGGGTTATAAACCAAATATTGGAGGACACTTGAAAGCTTTTTTTCCAAGAATACTGGTAGAATTAGTGAGAACATTAAATCCAGGGCCAAATACTGTCAATATTTTTAATGCTTTGGTATCAAACTGCTTGTGTACATCATCAGAAACAGTTTCATCTAGTCATAACAAATTCTTACATGGACTCCATGTGCTCTAAGCCTCATTTATGAGCTGTGCAGCTGCTGAATCAAACACAAGGAAGATGCAGAGCTCACAGCAGGGTGTAAACGAAGGCTACACCTGCATTTCAGTGATACAGAAAATCTAGCACTAGGACACCTAGTACCAAGTGAAAAGCTGTGTGGCAGCGTAATGTGATATGCTGCTCTTACACACTGGCTTAAGTTTGTTAGAAAAATATGTCACAGCTTTACTCTGTCCTGCCAGGCTTTTTGCTAGCACAGATAGTGTCTGTTCATGCCACTCTTACTTTAAGCCAGATCAGATATTGTCTGTCTAGACATATCCAGTGGAAATCTGGCATAAACTCCAGGTTGTGTGACCTGGTTAGTCTGACAGAGATGGGGCTGTGTGTATCTGCCCAATCTGGATTAAGCTGTTATTGCTGATTGATCCGTTAGTTCAGAAACACACTACTAATGACAGCAGGATGATGGGTCAGCATTTGAAACACACAAAGACTTGGCCTCCCCCTCCCTCTGTCAAAATCTAATATTAATAGAGAAAACTCTCTTAAAAGCCAATGGTATAAGTACAAATGCAAATCTTATCTTTGTCTTGTTATTTTAATATTTCATTTCCTTCTTTCCATCTGAATTCAGCAACTCTATTATTGCCAACTGTCAGAGGCATGTGGGAAAGAGGAGGTGATTGGAATAAAATAGTTGTCTTTATTAGAACAGTGGGAACTGTGGAAATGGACCCTTTTGTGCGACTTCCCTGGAGTACCACTTTATCCCGTTATCTTTGCTATATTGATGCCAAAAAGGCAATCCTATGAGATGGTACACAAAAAAAAGGGAAATACTATGGGCCATCAGTTTAAAATTTTAAGAGGGAACACTTCAAAGCTTTTCACATCTATTTTATTTCACCTGTAATTCTCTGTTGTTATTACTATTATTTTCTACTTCAAAGGAAATGCTGTGGAGTAAACACAATCTCTTTGAAAAGTTTCTCTTGCTTATATGCTTTTGTGGGTCAGCACTAAAATAAGTTACCTTATGCTAAATGTTACTTATACACTCTTTTGTTCTAGTAACTTAGTAGTTGGTTTTGGGTTGCACTCATTTTGAAGCCATTGTCTTTTTGCCATGTGTTCTTGAAGTGTTATCTTATAGAATCATAGAATCTTGTTCTAAGGGTGCCTAATACTGCCAGAGCAATAAAACAAACCAAATGTATGATGCTGGGAAAAACACCCAGGAGCATCCCAGTGATGCTGTCTTCCAGCAGCATGTTTCTGTTACTAAGGAGGGATGTGGATGGGGTCCACGCACCAGGCTGTGCGAGAAGAATGTTCTTGTGGGCAGCAAAAGGAAGAGCTGGGTCTCACTGGAAACCTCGCCTCATCCTCTCTCCACCCCATTCCTCCACCCCCTCATTTCTCCCTGAAAGCTCCTTGGCTTTGTTTATGTTTTAGGTGACAAGACACAAACCAGAAATGGGAACGGGAGAGAGCGAGGCTGAGTTTGCGGGGCTGTGCTGGAAACAGCAGGCTGTGATTCCAGCACATGCATTTGGCATTTTGCAATATACCGCCTCTTCATCCTATGCTCTGTGTGGATTCCAAGGGGATGATTCACCCTGACAAGGGAGCCCATGGCTCCTTTAATGCCAAGCATTTACTCTGCAAAACGTGAGAGACAAGAGGAGAGGTCTATTTCTTTCTGAGTTTCCTGAAGAATTCCCTCCTCCTTCCCACCCCCTACCTCATCCTGCGTAGTTAAGACAGAGACTTTCCTATGAGAAACTTTGTGTTTATGACATAATTCCATGGTTTCCAACCCAACTTCTTCTGTATTTTTCCACCCTCCTTCTCTTCTCACAATTCACAAGCTGCATGAGATTGCCAGTACAATTAAAGCCACGGGAAGAGGAAAAAACTGGGTATAAGGCCTTGATAACCCTTTCAGAGTCATTTGCCAACAGGGAGTGGGGGCCAGCCATAGACTCCAATTTTAGTATTGGTGGCAAGCAGTAATAATCAAAGGAACACAGGAAAGCAGATACGTGATCTGAAATCATCTATAACCAGAAGTGTTTATCTAGAAATGCTACTCTCTGGCAAGATGTCTATCTTCTCCTTTTTGCATATATTTCTCTTTTGGAGAATAGTCCTTATCTAACATCTAACTTCTTTTACAGTCCTAGTTTGGAAAGGTCTCACTGGTCACACGTACCTTTGCCTAGAAAGGAAGGCAGCTGATTACATATTTTTCTTAACTGGCGAGTGGCTTGTAGAGAACAATGCGAGATATAATTATAGAGTTGCTTTCAAAGATGAAGATAAATGAAGTTGTTGCAGCCATGGGGGTAAATGTTGAAAGGTTCATTGCCCACTGAGTGGAGAAAGAAACTGTTTTGTCATCAAAAGGAAACCCAACAGTAAATTGCTGGGGATGGGTCTCAAGCATATTTGCTCAAAACCAGGGCTGGGATTTTGAAGGGCTTTGTGAACACCTCTAGTTTTGATCAAAACCAACTTTAAATTAAATGAGATTCTGAGAGATCTGGGAGCTAGAATGAATATGTGTTTCAGGCCTAGAT
>JAVHNF010087722.1:15625-27083 GCA_034783455.1 Micropsitta finschii
AGGAAAATAATATTCACTGTATGGAAAGATTTACTTGTACAACCAGGTCTGACTCATGCTGGCTTCTCTGTATAAGACCCACTCAAAAACTGCTGAATCTATTCTATTCCTTCTGAACTCTGGTATGAATCACTAGGAGATCCAAATGAGTTAATAGAGCTGCATCTTTACTACCTACTTTTGCTAGATATGAAATATCAGTGGTCAAATACCTGTACTTTAGCAATTTGTGCCCATTCTTAATTTTTTGTTTGTTTTGTTTTTTTGTTTGTTTTGTTGTTTTTTTTTTTTTTAATTTATTATTTTATTGTGGCCAATATTTTCTTTTCACTGACCTACGATAACCTCTAGCATACTCACTGCTGTTTGCATTTCCAGTACTGAGATTACTTTCTCTCCAGACTTATGATCCTGATTTCTATTTCTTGCTGTGCAGGTGAATCTTTCTTTGGGTTGCTATCCATCTGATCAAATTTAGATGCTTATAGTAGTTGCTTTTCTTTACAACCACTGGAAAGAAACAAGCACTTTTAGGGACCTAATCACCTCTTCTTATAGCAGCTGTATAAAATGAGAGAAGTAAAGTCAGACGTAAATGTACCTCCTTCTTTTCATTGCGTACAGAGGGTATTGAAAGTGTCTATCTATCTTAACTATTAAAGGATGGTTTTCTAAGAAGGTAACATAGCTGGCAGCTGAAGTAGCTCTACACCATTGTACACAGCATGGGCAACAAAGAGGAGCTGGAAGTTGCCATGTTGCTAGAAAGCTATGACCTAGTTGTCATTACTGGAACTTGATAGGATAAATCCCAAGACTGAAGTACAACTATCAATGGCTATAGGCTGCTCAAAAGGGACAGATGAGGAAGGAGAGGTGAAGTTAACCTCTGTATCAAGAGACGGATAGAGTGCAAAGAGCTATCTCTGAAGAATAGCTGCAAGAATGTTGAAAGCATATGGGTAAGAATTAGAGACCAAAGCAACAAAAGGAACCTTGTGGCCACCCAATCAAGGGAAGCCTGCTGACAAAACCTTCTTACTCCAGCTACAGGAGGTGGCATGCTTGCAGGCTCTTGTCCTGCTAAGGAACTTCAACCACCCTGATGTCTGCTGGGAAAGTAGCACAGTGAGCTGTAGGCAATTCAGGAGACTGCTGGAATGCACTGAAGATAACTTCTCCTGCCAGGTAACAGACAGTCCTATCAGAGGGGTTACAATACTGTACCTGCTGGTCACCAGTGCAAGTGAACTAATTGGTGATTTCAAGAGTGGAGGCAGCCTGGGCAGCATGCAGTGGTGATTGCGCAGTGGTGGAATTCACAGTCCTAAGGGATATGGATTAGGTGAAGAGTACAGTCAGGGCCCTGAATTTTAGTAAAGCAAAACTGCAGCTGTTCAAGGAGCTGGTCAACAGGACCCCCTTAGAAACTCCCCTCAGGAACAAGTGAGCAGAACTGAGCTGGCAGCCCTTTAAGGATGCTTACCACAGAGCGTAAGAGCTCTTCATCCCCAGGTGTAAAATATGGAAAGGTGACTGATGTGGCTGAGTCTAGAGCTGCTGGTGGAACTAAAGGGCAAGAAGGAATTGCACAGGCAGTGAAAGCAAGGACAGGTATCCATGGAAGACTAAAAGAATGTTTCCCAGCTGTGTGGAAGGATGGGGTCAGGATGACCAAGGCATGCCTGGAGCTTAACCTTGCAAGGGATGCAAAGAATAATAACAATAATAATAATAATAACAACAAAGAATAATACACATGCTTCTACATGCATGTCAGCCAGAAAATGAAGGTCAAAGAAAGTGTACCCCCTGCAATGAACAAGACTTGCAAACTGGTAACAATGGAGAAGGCTGAGGAACTCAACAACTGTTTTGCCTCTATCTTCACTGGCAACCTCTCTTCCCACACCTCTTGGGTGGATGGACTGGAAGACAGGAACTGAAGGAGCAAAGTCTCTCCCACTGTAAAAGAAGATCAGGTTCATGACCACCTGAGGAGCCTGAACATGGGTCTGTGGGACCTGATGAGGTGCATCAGAGAGTCCTGAGAGAACTTGCTGATGTAATTGCCAACTCTCCATAATATTTGAAAAGTTATGGGAGTCAGGTGAATTCCGGGAAAAAGGGAAATAAAAAAAGACAGAAAGGAGGACCTTGGGAATTACTGGCGTGTAAGCTGCACCTCTGTGCCTGGGAAAGTCATGGGACAGATCCTCCCAGGCTAACGCACATGGAGGTCAGGGAGCTAATTTAACAAAGCCAGCATGGCTTCACAGAGGACAGGTCCTACCTGGCCAAAATAGTGGCTTTCTATGGTGGAGTAACTGCGCCAGTGGAGAAGGGAAAAGCTACTGTGTCTGGACTTCTGTAAGGCCTTTGACATGGTCCCCCCCAACATTCTTTTCTCTATAGGTCTAACAGAGGTTCTTAACATAACTATGTCAGATGCTGGAGCAAAGAACTGTTGCTGCAAGAACACTGAAAGGCAAATATTCTTCTTATTCGCAGTAGTGTAACTGCATCAATGTAAATAGACATAAGCTTGGGGAAAAAAGCTAATTTTCAATGCATTAAGTTAGAAAACGGCAGGCTAGTATGAATTAAATTATTTTTTTGTACTTCAATTTAGATTTTTTTTTTTAATCCAGAATATCATTCACAATGCATCCTCCAAAATATCCATCATTCTGTAATGCATTGCAGCCCCAGGTAAAAATGTAGGAGACACCTCTGCTTTCTTGGGTATATGTCTCTTGTCATATTTAGAGAGCCTTCTCTGAGTTTAAGTTCATGAAATAATATGAGCGTTTGAGTGCCTAAGTTTCTTTACAGATTGATTTCCACTTTGCTGACAAGCTCCTTAATTAAGTTCTAAACAAATTTACCACGGAAGGGTTAAATGAGGAAAGAAAGGAATATGAATATCAGTAATCATTCTCTTGCCTGTAACCCTAACATTGGAACCAATTACATTATTTGCAAAACTAATTCATACTGCAAACCATCAAATGAGAATGACAGTTACTAGAAAATGTAATTAGACTTCATGTTTAAAGCTTATGGCATTAGCTCTCTAAGTGAAAGGGTGGAAACAACAGGGAAGGAATTTGTTTTTACTATGGTAAATAAAAGCCTAAAAGTAATTTGGAAAGGCGGTTACATAAAGGGTTTAAGCATGAGAGACGAAGCTCAAAAACTAGCTGATACATTTTCATTTGGTTCACATATAAATAGCTACAGATCACTTTGAAGTGTGTGATAGTAATAATTTTTTGCAGTGGCTTATACTATAGTAAATCTTAACAGATTCAATATTCTAAGTGGAACTGAATGGGAAGACAGAAAGAAAATATGCTGGTATGACTGTGTTAGGGAATGAGATGATGGCAGGAGAGGGAAGAAGTCAGTTTTCAGACATGCCCTAGAGAATCCATCTACCAGTGAATGAGGTGTTGATTAGAGATTCAACCAGAATCAACCTAAGAGTTTCAACCAAATTCTGCCAAATTACAGGTAGCTCTTTGGAGGGCTTGTTTTCACATGTTTTCCTTGAAACTCCTCTAAGGCTGTATAGAAAGATAGTCTGACCTAGTGCAATGGGTCTTCATGCCAGAAAGCCTCATGACCTACTAGTGCTTACCTGTGTCTTTTCTGTGGGAGCTTCTTACTGTTCAACCAGTTCTGCAATTATTCGTGCTAATTAAACTGATTTCAGAAATTGCCGGATGAAAGTACATCCATTTATGCTCATTATAATCCCCCAAGTTAAAACAGATGGGTTTCAGGGGGGCCCTTTCCATGGGAGAGAGGACAGAACAGACACTTTGTGTCTCATTTGACTGCTATTTGTGGATCCAGTATATGGTCCACCTGACCACCCATGTTTATATCAGTTCCAATGAACTTATTGTCATATGCCCCAACAAGCTTGCTGCACACTGTATAATTTCATTAGACATGTCTAGTGCCGATTCGGAATACAGAGTAACTAGCCTAGGAAAAGCAACACATTTGAATGATAAGAAATTTGGGTCAGGGACTGTATTTTCACATATTACCTTGCTTATCGGGCTGTTGGGCTCTCTTCCTTTGCCAGAGGAAAAAACTCAAACTCTCATACATTTTATTTCTTTTTTCTCTTAATTTAAGAAGCTTAAAAGGAAGAAACTTGTATTACAGACCCTGTGCAAGACTGGCTTCTTTCCAAATTTTCAATACGTCTTGTAATCTTATTTAAAAAATATTTAAGCCTTTTCTACATCTTTTTGAAGCTTGTGGCACCACTTTGTTTTTCTTTATTTTAGTTTGTTTTAACTGTAGTGTGTGGAATACAAAATCGCCCACATTTTAAGGGAAAAAAAAAAAAAAAGTTAGTCTGAATTATCCAAGAATTCAACGGCTGAGTTCAAAGTTTGGAGTCAAACTTTCTTCAATGTGGTCATTAGACTTTCAGAGTAAGAAAAATAATAGTAGATATAATAATAATAGAGAGTGCTTCCCAAAGGCAGATTTCTTATGAAAAAGGTATCTCTACCATTATTTTACAAAAAAAGAAATGAAGGCAGAAAATGGAGTGACCTCTGAAAAGAACAGGGAAGAGGCTGAATTAGCACTGACAGATATATGTTTAATAACTACATCTAACTCTTTTTAAGCCCATTAAAACAAGAGGAAGGATGTGGGCCATCTGAATTAAGCCTGATACATAATGTGGTGCAATCAGTTCATACTTGATAACTATGGTAGTTCTGAGGGAGCCATAAGGCATAAATGGTAAACCTATTAAAAACTATTGTGCTACGTCTATAGCTTTACATAAAGGAAAACTGAACCAGCAGACCATTACACAGTGACTTTGGAGTGCTGTGCCAGAGAACAAGCTCAAAACTAAAAAGAGTAATTTTAATACATCCTTGACATAAATGTAGTGTTGATCATGGGTACCACTCACTGCACTTCAGATGAAAAGGTATCGTCAGGGCAAATAGTGAAAAATAGTATGTGCATGAAGGTTATTAAAGGCAGCTATAAGCAGAAGCCTTGTTAAAAACCTCAAAAAAGTAAAATATTGATTTTGTTTCACAATAGGGTATAATGGCTACCCATGAAAATAATCTTGAATTGGTTTGGGTTTATTTTTGTTTGTTTGTTGGGGTTTTTGGGGTTGTGGTTTTTTTGTCTGTTTGTTTTTTCTTGATGTTGTTTTTATTCAGTCAAAACCAAAATATTATTTCTCTTAAAGCTGCTCAAATTAGACTGATCTCTTCTGGAGTAGGAGAGTTAAAGGTAACCAGGAATCTAGCAACAGTACTATAATAAAAGGCCTGCTTAAAGTAAAGGAGGTTTATGACATTTCCTTGCAGTTTTTGTCAATAAGAAAAGGCCAGAAGAAACTTTTGTAATCACCTGATCATAATTTCTCAATAACACAAGGCAGAGGGCATTCTGATTTGCTATGTTTTATCAGATAAATTAATAAAATCAAGATAACTTTGACAAGATCTATTTTAGATGACCCACATGAAAGAAAATTAATTACATTATCATTCTTTAATACTTTCTGGAGTCCTGTATCAGTCATGCCAGTATTTTCCCTGGCACTAATGTTAGGATGACAGATTTTCTTGTTTTTTCTTTTAAATCTCAGCATGGCATTATCTAGACTGTATCTTGATGCACCTTCCTCTGGTGATGAGACCTATTAAAAATCAGCATTAATAATCAGGATAGTTTATAGTTATCTCTTTCCTAAGAGTTAAATGTTGGTCACCTGAACCTGCTGATACAAAAATAATTTAGATGATGTTGCTTAATAACCTCAGCTATTGGTAGAGTGGTACTTCTCCATCATCGTAAACATAGACATGACTAAACCAACTGGCTTTGCTCCAAGTACAGAACAGAAATCTACGTTGAACAGTTCTGTTTACATCATTGCTAGCAAGTAATTTCTATTTGGAGCAGAAGATTCTTTATGTCCTCAATATACTTTCAGAAACCTTCTTGGCCTCACCTCTGATGACTACAGATTTTCCTTTTGCCCTTTTTACTTCCATCACTTTTTTTCTAATTTCTTTACTTCTGATTTATGATCTTTGCAGTCTGTTTTTCCTTTCTCTATTATAAATGTAAGCCACAGAGAATTGACTTTCCTTCTAAATGAGATTAGCTGCTTATAACCTATTTGGTCTTTTTCAGCTGTGGGATTTGGGTTCTTAAAACCCAAAATGCTCTTTAAGAGCCAAGTGCTCTTTAAAATTTCCTAGGTCTCTCTCCTTTCCATTTGAATTCCTCCTCCCAGTCCACTTGGCAATCTCATTCATCTTTATGAAACTAGATTTCTTATAGAAGTGCGTGTTACAGTTTGCTATTTATACAAATATATGAAAATATTTGGCTTTTTTAATTTCCTGTATGCCTGTGTTGATCATCATACTGCTAATAACATACAGATTAAAGATCAGCTTTTTAGAGACCCATAATGTGGATAAAGTATTTTTATGCTATTCTTGACAAGAGGCAGGCCCATGGAGGCAGCAAATTCAAATGGATGATCTGTTAATTTTAATTCTTTTATGCATGGGACTGGAGTAGCAGTTTATGTTTCAGTCTGTGGTTTATTTACAGTAGGAGATGAGCAGATGTCCCATTTTTTTCCAGGGTAATTCACTCCTGCAAGAGCCTGGTTTTAGCCTTTGATTATCAGAGACAATCTTCCAAGAACACATCTCGGTAAATTTTACTGATTTAAAAAAGGTTATTTTGATTATATGTTTTTTCTTTTATTAAATTCTTTTCAAATTTGTCTCACATTATTATCGTGTGGTCTTCTTTGACTTTAGTGTCCTTTCTTCCCTCTACGTGACTTATCCATTTCTTTTTCCAGTTCAGCAGCATTTCCCTCTGAAATAACAAAAGCAATAAGGTGCTCCCTAAGCAAATTCAGTGTCATGAAAAAAGATGACCAAGATGTGCACAGTGAATGATGTCCTAATTTTTCAGTTTATAAGGACAAAGATATTTTGGCCTATCTAGAATCCTTTATATTGCCACGTGCTTAAAGTGTTATTTATTTGCAATTTGTTATTTGTATTTGGTTCCCTTAAACGTATCGTACAGCAACCTGCAGTGCCTGAGGCTTTTACTAAGAGAGAAAGCTAAAGCAAGCACATGGTCAAGATGTTCAGTTCAGCCCACTGGTGTATAATGTAACAATGAGCTGCAACTTCACACCCTCCAGTTGTGATTCCATAATTTAAAATTCTGAATACCTTTCAAGAAACTGCTCCCTGGAAAGAGGGTCAAAATGAGCATGATGCACTTTTGTTAGAGCAATCCCAACCTGCTTCTCTTACCCCCTTGTATTTTGTGGAGCTATGGAAGGTAACATTTAATATTCCCCTCTCTCCTCTTACCCAAGCTCCAGACTATGTTTGTATTCACTCTTACATCAAATGATGCCATAAACATCTAATTTTTTCATGTATACATGGACATTTTAATATAATAAAGCTGATTGAACACTCTCAGCTTCAGAATTATTTTATGTCACTTCTCAAATTCTTTATTGACACTTGACAAAAAACAACTGTTTAAGCAAGCTTTAGTCTCATACTTCAGGAAACTTATTCCTGTAAAATTTGAAGTCGCTCACTTATTTATATTGTGGCTTCTTAAAAGAAAAAAAGAAAGACTGTGAGTTTCTGTACTCAAATGGAAAAACAATTCTCTTATAATATGCACTAACATAAATAAAATATGGTCCAAAATATAGTCCAAAATATTCTTTGGACTAGGGGACTTAATACTGTAAATTATTCTGGGGACAAGAATAAGTAGGGCAACTGGCTCATAAATTATCATTTAGTTTTTCCAGGTTTTTCCAAGTATTATTTACTTTTAGAAAGGTTTCGTTTTTATAAAACATTGTGTTCATTCCCTAGAAATAACAGAAAATTGCTCTAACAATTATAATACACTTCTCACGTGCTCCATGTTCAGATCTATTAGGCTTATTGGTTTGAATATTTACATGTCCAATTTATTATTATTTTAAAATTGCAGAACAGAATCTTAATTTTCTTATTTAAGCAAGGAAAGGGACATTATAATATACTAAATTTCAAAATGGAAAGGAAATCAGAATTTGATGTGGGCTTTTAAGAGCCATAATTATGTCAATGAATTGAATCTTTGGTGTAACCCAGACTCAAATGATATAAAAATAATGCAGACCTCAGAAAAGTTGTTCATTAGGAGCTGTTAGGAAGACTGAATTTGCTTTGAAGTAAAGAATAAGATGAGATTAATCTGAATGTTCTGTGTTCCATTTAAAAGGTGAAAATTAGATGGTAATTTTTAGGTAATATCTTTGTATACAAATAATGGTAAATATGTGATTTAATAAATTGCATATTTTTACCCCTAAACATGTGATTATGCTACCCAGTAATTTCTCAACTTATTATGATTTGATATTCACACAATCAGATGATTAGCTAAGACTGGAGATTCAGAGCAGGTTCAGAACACAAGCAATAATCACACCTGCTAGAAATGATTTAGTATCTTGCCAAATCCCAGAGATCCTAAGTTGAACGTGACTGAGCTTACATTTTTAAACACCAGTATTTAAGTGTCTGCTTTGAAGGAAGCGGTGCTAAGAATCCATCAAGGTGCTGAAGACTAAAAACAAGCAGAGAAACACTAACTGCAAGCATAAAGCATCCTGTTTCCAAGGGGTTCTTGTCAGTTTCTCTATGCTTACACACTTGTTTAAAGAACCGGAATTTGTGGTTTGCAGGAAATTCTGACATTTGGAATCATTTTACTTTTTAGTCTTGCTGGGAGAAATAAAATTTTGAAAACTTGGTAGAAAATAACATTTCAAGTGCTTCAACGAGACTTGATGTCAATGCATCTAATTGGCAGTGAAACATAATGCCTTAAAGTTACAATTTGCACTGTTTCTTTATCCCAAGAATATGCATGCATATGTTGCAATTCATATTTTAAAAGTATTTTTAAATACCTTAAAAGAAAGTTTTATAAGGTTTTATTTTTAAGTAATAGTGTTAAAGCATTTAAATCTTTATGAACCATTTCAATCTGATTGAAACTAAACAATGCAAACCTTTTGAATAAAAAATGGTTTTGATCTCACATTCCAGCAAAATCTTTCTACTCTAAAAAATCAGCATTTCCTGACTAACAAGTGTTTACTTTTCTTTTTTGATTTGGTTTGGTTTGGTTTTCGTTTGTTTGTTTGCTTGCTCAGGAAACATTTGCTTTTTGCTGTCCCATCGCCTCTGATAATATATTTGTTTGGTATTCACATGAATGTCATCTACATTTCTGCAGGTATTTGCTTGCAATTTCATCTGAGAAGGTGCTTAAAGAGCCCTCATATTTCTAATGACTTCTAGTGGAGCCTAATTATTATGAAATTGCAAAAGCTGTGAAATGATAATTAGTCTCGGTTACCTCCTTTATTTTTCCCTTAGAGGCATGTTAAAAGGTGTTAATTAATGTTTTTAACTAAGTAAGGATAATAAATTACTAATCTCCCCATTTTTATTGCTGTCTTGGTGATGCACCGGTATGCTTTTGGTTTGCTTTAAATATTTGTTTCTGCTATGAATACCCCTTCAAGACCTACACAGCATACTGTACTATTCTTCAAACACAAACATAGTTGATTAGCATGACTTTAAAGCTCCACAGGAACCAATTGCCCTTGCACATTAATTACTGAATGAAAGGTGCAGACAGTAAAAAATTAACAGAACTATAATAGATGCAAATTCTAGACAGATGTTCATAGGCCCAGATAGACTTTGTAGATGCCAATGGGATTAGAAGAATTATTATTTTTCCAGAGGAGGGAAAGATATGAGCAAGAGAGCACTATTCAGAAGTTATGAGGAAGCTGACAGAAATGTAATCTTTCTGTGAACATTTCAGGGTATAACGTGTTGCTAGAAAAGCTAATTGCCCAGTGTTTCTGAAAAGCTGACTGCACACAGATATGTACAGATGTGTTATAATGTGCTCAATAAATTCCTTAGTCTGGCTGAGCAGTACCTTATTCTACAAGTCATTTTAAAAATATGAATGAAAGTACTTGTGAACAGACAGTAATAAAAGACAATCATAACATCTGGCAATGCTTTGTCCCTATCACCTCACTATTTGAAGTAAGACTTATAGAGCCTGGCCTGAAGATGATGCCAGTTATTCCAAATCTACTGATTTAAGGGGAAAAAAATAAAAAGAAAAAATTAAAAAGTGAAAATTATGTGGCCTATAAGCAACATTACCTAATGTTTGACAGATTTTTGAAGATAGCATGTGAAATATAATACACATCTGTGCTCAGTCTTGCCCAGTTCTTACTGGTTCATGATTAATACATATTTTTGCATGAACAGTATAACTTTACTTTGAAAGAGGTAGAAAACTTGCTGTACATTCTGCTACTTCTGTTTTTTATTTTGCTGGCATTTAAAAAGTAGAAAAGACATCTGAATACAGATGTTTAAAAAAAGGACATCAACACCCAATAAAATTTATCTCGTTCATTAAACAATACAGTCACAGCTCCAGCCTGACTCCCCAAAGCTTAACTGGAAATGGAAATGATAATTTAAACATAAATATTTAGGTTCTTCAAATCTATGCTATTTTCTTAGAAAACATCCTATGTACTGCGTGTATTAGCATTTCAGAAGTAAGAACCAAAGAGGAAGATCTTGATTTTAATCACTTTTCATACAATTAAAGAAAAAAAAAAAGACTGGCTCAAAAATCACTTTTTATTTGAATGGAATGATTCAGAAAATATTTTAAATTGTTGGATTTCAGTTGTCACTTTAAATCAGACAGAATGTTTTCATTTTCTTGGTTTTGACCTTTTATTTTTTTTTTAATTTATCCACATTTTAAATGGAAGCAAAGGTTGAAACAATGGAAAATTATTTGAACCACAGATACCGATTTTCAGCCAGACTTTCCATAACTTTTGTATAAATATAATTAATACAGTATTTCTTCATGTTCTGGGTGGGAAATTTTATAAAATTTAGCCCTAAGCTGATATTTTGGGGTAGAATTTCCCATCTGTTTGTGGTTTGGCATCATCTCTTTTTTTTTACAAATCTAATCCTTCAGATTTTTTTCTTATTTGAATAAGCCATCCATCAAACTGCATCAAACATTCCTCCTGCTTGAAAAATTAGTTGTAAAACTTTAGTAATTAAAAAGTGTACACTCTGAGAAGAATAGAAAGGACAATAACACAGGCATTAATGAAGAGCACTTAATCTAACTGACATTCTGGTTATTGCTATGTCTTAAATGCCAGAATCTGATAATAACACTTCTGTAATTCCTTACATAATGAAATGCTTAAGAAATATCTTACAGTCATTGGACCATCATTAACAACTATGAAATT
>JAVHNF010087729.1:0-10782 GCA_034783455.1 Micropsitta finschii
ACCTTAATTATTTTTAAACACATAATTTTTGGAACAAAGTGATCACAAAACCTCAGGTTTGCAATCCACTTTTGCACATAAACACCACCACTGATTTTGTGGGAAGATATCCTAATCCAAGAACAGCTTCAAGATCATGGAATAATCTAAGAACCAAAGAGTCTTCCAAAGGGCTTCTTGTACAACTCTGCAGAACAAGGAAAAAGAACACATTTATGAGCAAAGACATTTGTAAAACTATAACTCAAAGAGCTTGCTTGTCACTGCCTTAACGTGTATTTTCCCACTTTAACTCAAATATCTGGTTTCTCAAGATGCAAATTCAGTGCTAACTTTCTCTCTTCCAGTGAGTGACTGATGCAGCCAAACAAATCTTTTGCCACTGCAGGCTTTTATACATACCTGCAGACAACCTGAGCCTGTCACGACACAGACTTCAGTAAGTACAGAAAACCATGACACCAAATAAATTTAGCACAGCCTCATTTTGTAAATCACTAGGGGACTGCTTTTATTCCAGCTTTCACAGAATGGACAAGTAATTAACAAGGAACATGTTAGTTAAAAATATGTATTATTACTTACTGTTTATTATTATTTACCATGTCCTTTGAAAACAACAAACCACATTAACCCTTTGGCTAAATTACTAAAGTTCTGTAGGAAAAAAAAGAAGCATTACTAGATAAGCTATATGAAGATTGATGTCACTTAAGAAAGGCTGATCAAAACCTTATTTCCATAGTAGCTACTTCCACTTCATTCCTAGCCTTAATGTATTTACAGCCACTTTATACATATCTGTTCCTAAAAACCCTACATTTTCATTCAAAATGGAGCTAGATCCTCCTAAGAACAACGTTGTACTGGAAGCACGTGGAGTCCTTCCTCTTCAACATCACTAGAATTGCTTGTTGGTACATGGAGGGAGTCCGAAGCTTTTAGATGTGTACATAGCTTACTGTAGAGGAGTAATTTCTTTGACAGTCCCTTGCCCATGTACAAATCAGGCAACTTGAAGCCCTTCTAATATTATTAGCTATGACATATAAATCTAGTTTTAAGAAACAACAAAAAATACTGTCAGTGCCTGTGGCAGCCTTGTTAACAGCAACTTACATTGTCAGCCTCCCTTCAAGTTACAGTCTAGGAACAGCATTTCATTTCAAACATAAGAAGCATTTTTTGTATGTCCTCCATCTCCAAAGAGATTTCTTATTAGCTAAACTTCTGACTACTCCAAAACTAGATGGTAATATACTGTAGTAGATTGCTAGGTGACAAAGGGCTACTTCGAAGCAAGCCATGAGAAACACTGCTGGAAAGAGCCCATGCCTTGTCAGTAGGCTTAAACCAAGGGTACAGGGTCCACATCTTCACTGGATCATTCCCGAGGAGTCTGCCTATTGAGAAAAGTGGGAAACCACCAGGTTAAAATAAGCATGACATCCAGAGAGGTGAAAGTGTAGTAGGAATAAGCTATAGCCTAGGTGAATTTGTGTGCTCTTAAGGACAGTGAAACACAGCTCATGCTATCTATGAGTACAATTTACCTGGTGCTTTCCAAGCAGCTAGCTGTGTTTGTCTCTAGGCCCATGTTGCCACGATACCACGAGATTTCCTTACAAGCCCAATACGTTTCCCAGAATATTTCAGTTGTCAGCCTGCAATCATTGCTCAGAGTACTTGTGCATTGCAGTCCCTCTATCGCGAGGTTAAGAAATAGATTTAATGGGCCTTAGCTTTTCAGTCTGCATAAATAAACATAAGTCAAATCTGTCAGCAACACTGTCCATCTGTATATTAGCATATGTATTTTAAACATGTGAAAACGGCACTTTACCTTGAGTCACAGGAGGAAGGAAGCAGCTCCTGGCTTTGTATTGTTTCATCATTTTGGCCAACCAACTTTTGACAAAAGGCTTTTCTGATAGGCAAAATGAATGCTTCACCAAAACCTCTGGAGGAAGCCACGTACGCATGTACCATGGCAAAACTACAAGTTTTCCTCTCAACACCCAGTTGCCACTATCAGATGCAAAATGTAGACTTCTTAAAAGGAAACAGGGTCACATCCACAGATCTGTAACTGTTTCTCCTGACGCAGAAGTGGTCGTGGTTTAGATGTACTCCACTTCTGAAGTTCGAGCCAGCCACACAGGTCAGTCAGACAGGACAGGGTTTGAACACTACCTTGCCAGATGTGCATTCACCCCCAAAATGTTTGTAGTTAGCATGTGGATTTATTTTATTGCTAATGGATAACGTGTCTAAAACTAAGACACGGGTAAGAAAGGCAATGATTTCTCTGCATGATTTTAAGCTCTCTCTCCCCCCTCTCCAGCCTTAAACCAACTGATCAAAAAGCACACAAACTAACTTGCATATTTATTTTAATCTACTCCTCTATTCCCCTGCCTCCTTCTTCTCCATCACATGATCCTTTCTTCCTCAAAACACCAGGCAATTTTCTACAGTGTCAGCACTAAGAAACTAAGCACAGGACTCTCTGGAATGTGATGGGGCTCTGACACAAGACAGTCCTGACTGTTACTCCACGCGTGCTGTCACTGCAGGAGCCAAAATACCCAAAACATCCAATGAAGGCTCCTGGAAAACAGTTCCTGCCCACAGACTCTTCCTGGTGGTGTTCCCTCATAGGAAGCATAAAATGTTTCCTCTCAAGTAATCAGCTTTCTCTCCCCGTCATCAGTTCCTCTTGTCCCTTCTGAAGAGATAAACCACAAGCCCTAAAACTGATTTCATTACCACTTTCAGGCACCCATCAGAAAGGCATGAGGATATGCTACTGTCAAGCCGTCAGCAGAAAACGCTGGCAGTAACAACGCAGCAAAGACAGAGCAGTTCCTGCAAATCCTGTGTTCTGGGAACAGGGAAGTGGCCAGCTTGAAAACTTCTCTTAGCTACTTAATAGGAATACACGTGTCTCAAACATTGCGTTTTTCAGCAGATGCTACAGGAATTAAATCAAGGTAAATGATGGAAAATCATGGACATCTTATTCAATTGCTTCTAAACTTTTCAGGGGTGGACCTGTGCAGACAACACTTCAGCTATTCCTTCATCACCTAACGAGAGATCACACAAGGAGATTTTTCTTCCCTGCTTGGAGCAAAGACACAAACCATCTTTTTAGGGGAAGGGGGCAGCCTTGCTTAGCTCTTCTTGTCAAAACCAAAGAGAGAAGTGGCAATGCTTGCAGGAACAGTTGCTGCAGTAATTCCATTCTCCGACATCTTCGAGAGGTGCAAGTTTTTTGGCCCCTGAAACCTCAGTTATCACCCATAATGGTGGACCTAGCCTTTTCTGTGATAACCCAGATTACTCCACTTTGGTCAAAGATAAGGACTGCAGGTGAAAACATGCTGAACTTGAGCCTCTATGATACAGACTCATCAGTTACAGATGTTTATCTTCTCATTCCCCTCCCCTGGGAATCACAGCTAGTTCTCAAACATACCTATTTCAGCTTTGAGTTTAAGCCTCTTATGGAAGTAGTCTTCAGTTTAGTTTCTACTAGAACAAGTAGTGCAAAAGAAAAATGAAGCAAATCTAGGACTAAAGCATAGAACATCCTGAGTTCACAGTACAATTCATATTAGGAACTGAATTCGTGGTAGACTGGCTGTATTGAATTAATTTAAGGGACTTTAACCTTTATAAATGATGCAGCCTTAAGCAGAAGATATTAAATGGGAAAATAAATGAATATAATTTTCAGTTACAGGATTTGTCTTTTCCTCCATGACTGTCTAAAGGCTGGGAGAAGACAAGACAAAAACCTCAAATCATGTTGGCTCATGTACCTCTTAGTACTCTGAGAAAGTATCCACATTTCTGCGACAGTTTTTCAGTGGTAAAATAGCTTCTAAATCCAAGGTTGAGATTGCTTTGTCAGCAGGACTTGATGGTACGAGCTATACCTGCTGTAGGGGATTGTATTGTGTGACCTACAAATGCCATTCTATTCCTGTTTCTCTGTCACACAAACTGCCCATGAGATTTACCTAAAATCGAAAGGTGACTCAATCTCCCTATCCAGAATGACACTGATATTTTCGCATGAGTGTAAGCTCTAGCTTGCACTGTGATGATAAAATCTTCCCTGAGACACCCAAGGAAGATCTCTACCACGTAGGAGTTTCCATCACAGCTCCCAGAGGCTTACTGAGCAATTCACATGCTTCCCACCTAACACATTTCCACCATCTGCAGCTTTCCTGTGGTTTCCAGATGTCCTATTGCCATTGGCAGCCATTTGGAAAGCAGCCTTCAAAGCACGGCTTTCTTGCTGCTTCCAGGGCAATGCCAACATGGTCATGTTGTAGCCCTAGCACATTCCAACACCGTGTCCAGCCTAGGCAGCATCTCAGCACCTTCTCACCACCAGCCAGAAAGCTAAAGCAAAGCCAGACTCATCTTGCTTTAGCTGCTTGGGTTCTGATTTACAGTCACATCCTGCTTTTCCGCCACTCCATTTGGCAAATTCGAACTTTCCTGGTTCCCTACCAGGATTGTCAGAGCTGAGTCTGCCCTGCCCTCTGGCAGCAGCAGGCAGTCACACACGCCATAGCTGGAGATACCTTCCCCCATTGTCCTCCTGTAGGTGCCATAGGAATGGGAGCGCTGCACCAGCATTCCAGCTTAGGGGTTTTTTCTGCACAGGAGCAGTAGTTTGGAGAAAGAGGAATGATCTAACAGGCTACAGAGGGGAATTTTTGGAAGTAGGTTGCAAGGGGAGAGAGCTGCTTGAAAGAGCTAAGGGCAGAGAAGGGCACAGAGGTTTTGGGGGAGGGAAGTGCTTTATAAGTCAAGGAAAAAAAATAGAGATGGCCTGGAGTATCATTTGTGTGCTTGAATAGGTCCCACTGGGCTAGCCAGCTTCCTTTGGGAAATGCTGTGTGTTCCTTCCCAGGGCTAGACAAAGGACACTGGTACGTGTGAGGGGAACAGATCTCTAAGTGGGCTGATTTGCACAACTGCTTTGATTTCATTCAGTACATACAGGAAAACTTCCATGTGCTTCTTCCCTTATCCCCTTCCCACAATACACAAAAGCCTATTTTATTTGCGCCTCAATGAGCAGGTGAGAAGCAGAAGTGCACAATTCAGAAAGATGGTCTGCCCAAAACTGTAGGAGACATTTGCATGCTATCATGAACAAGATGTGGAGCCTGGATAGATTACTTGATTTCCAAGTTGTTGCACCTTAGGTGAATCGTGCTATAAATTTACTTGGTGTTTGAAGTAGCCAATTCTGGGAAAGTATCCTCTTTCCCTCAGGTTTTTGGTCTGTGAGTACAGCTAATTTAGGCATCACACTTCCATCTCTCGACTGGGGGGGTGTTGGATAAGGAGCTTCTGGCTCTGTGGGACCACCAGCAGGGTGCATTCTGCAAGGTCTCTGGGCAGCAGGCTGCAGACTTGCTTTCAGGGCGGTTGGAACTTGAGAGTGGCCCCCTCCAGCACCCAACATCCCAACAAAACACCCAGACAAAGCATTTTCAAGCTATTGGCTCCACTTTGAGGCATTCTTATTTACAATGCCCTACAGAGGAGGTGCCTGGCACCATCTGTGTTTCACAACCGAACAGGGGGATCCTGCAGCAGGGCTGCAGACTGTTTGCAAGGGGGAAGCTGATCACATGTAGGAGGAAGGAATCTGTATTGGCTCTGAAGCTGCAAGCAGCTTCTGCTGGAGGCAGGTACACAACCAAACTCCCTCCTCTCTTCTTGGACTTGAAAAATCAGGCAGCATTCAAGAGAACTAACCTGAGTTCTGTGGAATGGAGAGCCGTTCTCTAGAGACGGGAGGACCATCTAGACTGGTCCTTTTAGTCAGTCAAAATGAGATGGGTTTCATTTGTGCTACCAAAATATATCCGGATTTCTTACTCCCAGGCAAAAGTGCTGGTTTCCAAAATACCGCATTCAGCTGTCAGCCTCTCAGGATCCATATGAATGTGCTTCCATTTCCAAGCTTCTCCTCAGCTTGTCTCTCGAAAGTCTTGCTGTAGGGATTTTTGCTGCAGTGTTAAATAAAAACCATTAAAAAACATGGAAAAACCAGAGAGCTGTCTTTACAGCCTCTCTGAAAAGGCATACCAGTATAAAATTTCCCATTTACTAATTGTTAGATAGAGAACAAAGTTTAATGTTGATAAGATTGATTTATAATGCAGTTTCCCCAATACCAGTTACTGAAACAACAATGTGAAAACCAGGCGTAAGCAATGGAGAAGCTGCATAGCATTTATAAAAATAAGTTGCTGTATTAATCCTCAGTAAAGCAATAGTTTTGTCCTTCTCCCCTCTAAAAGTATACTAGAGCTACAGTAGAAGCAAAGGTAATATTATTAACCCAACTGTGTTTTCACTTAGGTCAAGTTTAATTAAGGCTTGTCTTAACTCAAACAGTAGCATCACACCCCTGATAAACTTAAACCCCCATTTGCACTGAACACCTTCAAGTTCCCAAGAGTTTCAGTGTTAGTTCAAGTTAATTACGTTTAAATTATTTCCTTTGGTGTACTGATGTAAAGATCATCATCTAACCCCTTAGAACAAGTGCAGAGAACTAAAGCTTTCTGCCACTTACAGCAGAGCCTGCCTTACCATTGCACCCTTGTGGTGGAGTTAGCCTGCCCTACATTTGAATGCAGAAGGACCACCCCATTGCTTAGGAAGCCAAGCAATGTAACTGCTGCTTAAAATTGTTCCAGGGAGGTTTTCAAAGTCTCTCTCTGGCTGTGTTCAACATAAACAGCACATGAAACCCAAGTCAATTTGCCTGGTCTGTGCTACGAGCTCCCACATGCAGCAGCTCCACAGAAAGCAGCACTTTCTGCTCCTTAACTAGAAGCCTTAGTCCAGCCAAGGTTAGGGCCTGGTCACGTACCCTGGGGGGGGCTTAGGAAGCCATGGACCAGGGGAAAGCCCTAAGTTCTCCAGTGACCCAGCACAGATGGGCAGCTCACAGCCAGCCCCGCACTGACACAAGGCTTCTACAAAACAGGCAGCGAGAGGGATCAGGACTCCCCTGCCAGGCCTTAAATGTTCTGAGGCAGGTGTCTGAGAAAACCAGGCAGCAGGCAGGACACTGTCTGCTGGGCTCGGGTTTAATTCAGGTGGATTGCAATGTCGTAGATGCAGCACCTCAAAGCATCGCTAACGCCAGTTGTGCAGGGGTTAAAAGAGAGCCTGAAGGATCCTGCACAACGGAGAGGTTGTGCACAACCAAGCAGGCACAATTAGATTAAATGCAGACGTGTCATTTTTCACATTGATATTCTTCTTCAAAACAAAAGAGCCAACTGCCCGGAACTGCTGCAGGAGGAAGGGACCTGGCCTGTAGTTTCACAGCACTTCCACCTGAAGCTTTAGTCAGAAACTTGTTTTAGTGCAGCTGGACAGCACAAAGTCTGGCAGAGCTTGCTTCCCACTGTCTCAGGATAGCACACATTTGGCAGGTACCATAGCTTGTCACACCGGAAATACGGTCAAAGTACGAAGAGCTACACACATACACCCTCTAAGTACATACAAACCCTGATGATTAGCCACAGTTCGTTAATATAAGGCACTATTGGGCAATTAGAGCTCGCACTATGTTTTATTTAGAGGTGTGCACGATTCTTGCCAGGCAGCACAAGTACCTCATTTCCTGCACTCAAAGGGCAGGGTCCTAACAGCAGAAGTGAAAACCTATCCTCTTGCTGCACATGGGACTAGCTTAAAACTGGAGTCCTGCTGAGCCGGGGGCAGCTGGCCTGGGAGCTTCGTGTGGGAACAGCAACCACTTAAGGAAGAAAACTGCTGCTATTGCACCTTGACATAGGCAAGTACAAGTGAAGAGGTAGCACCTAAATGGGGCTGAAGCTTTCTATCTTCATTTCCCTACAAGAATATGTTGCCTTTTCATACTCACTTGCAAAAGCTATGTCTGTGCTAATTGAATCCTAATAATACCAGGTTTTCCTCACCTGTTCCTTTGGAGATCAAAATATAGCTCCAAGAACAAGCCTCAGTATTGAGAAGTCAGGGTGTAATATGTACACAGTGAATAAATCACAGTGTTTGTAGTATTCAGCAGTACATCAGTGGTAGACTCTGTGCTAGGCTACCGGTTGGACTCCATGATCACAAGGGTCTTTTCCAGTCTAAATGCTTTTGTGGTTCTGTGTTTATGGGTGCCACATTACTGCCTGTTTCTGGAATGCTGTCAGATACGGGACTCACGTTGAAGCTTATGCAATTTGAAATTGCTAAACCATGGAATTGCATATCCATTTTCTAATTGAGAAACTACCTGCAAGAGAAAGAGCGATTGTACCATAGCTACATGCAGGTTCTGGTACAAGCTGGACAAAGGGGCTCTGTGCAGTGTGGTTTAAGAGTCATGTACAATAACTAAAGTCAACTTAAGAAAGTCACAAATCCCCTCTGTTGCAACTGCACAAACAAGGATTACTTTGGCTGCTGCGCCAGTATCCCTGAAGGCAATTGCCTCAGCAAACACACCTTGAAAGGGTTTTGTCTGTTGAAGGTAAAAATGTTGTGTTTCTGTGCAAGAAACAGTCCCAAACTTTACCTGTCTGGCCGGAGAAAACTCACCAGCAACGCTGCATTTCCTTTCCTCGGAAGAGCATCAGAAAGCAGGCTACAGGAACGCTCCCTCTGTGCTTCCGTGGTTTTCTGAAGCCCGAGGAGGTGCCCAGCACTGATTTGCTGATGGTGAGTGTTGAACAGATGTTACAGTCTTCGCTGCAGTATAGAAATGAGGTGCGCTTGTTACAGCTTGCTTGAGGTTGCAGGAGGTGAACGGCCTTGGATCCAAGACTTAAAAGGGAATGAACAGTCAGGGATTGCCTGAAGTCTTGAGGGACAAAAAGTAGGGAATTAACAGCAGGCTTTTTGCTTAACAAGATAACCTTAAGCAATAATATAAAGGAATATAAGTTCTCGTTAAGAAATCTCCACCCACTATACGTGCTGTAGGAAATACTGGACAGGGGGATTTCTGTCCCAGTTTTATTTTTATTACAACACCTGCTTCAATGAAAGATTGAAACAGTCAAACCAAAGCAGACATTATGTGCTCGTACCATTTACACTATTTACATAATATACATACTTCTTTGTTTTTCTGCTCAGTGGGTAATTATAGGAACTTGGAACAAAACTGCAAAGGAAAAGAGACACTGATACAAAACATTAAGCTTTCCTGTTGCTCATATTGCAGTGCTTGAACTAACAGAAGTAACGAGTGTGGTAAATGCACTTCTTAGTAAGCAAACAGCGACAAGTCCTCCTGAGGTTTATTTACACCAAGCCTAAGCTGGCGGGAAGCTATTGCTCTACCCAGAGAATTGATGAGCGAGTTCACAAGTAATTCCTTCTTCATTTGAACACTGAACAGCAGAATCGCAGCGTTGAACCTTCTCTTGTGCAAACACATAGCAATTCATTTCAAATGCTCTGTTGTATTAAATGCTAAAATATAATTTAACTTCCTTATTATGCATGCTATAAAATGACACTAAAATTTAAGTTTCCAAAGTAACAATTACCTTTACATATATATATATATATATATATATATATTCTCTACATATTTGTTTAATTTTTTATTTCTTTTCAAATACCCAGGATAAAGATATACCAACTTGATATACCAACTCCCGTATGGCTGTGGTTTTTCATAAGAACCTACTAAAGTCCCATTCATAACCAAAGTTGCATCTAAAGGTTGGCTTTCCAGATATGCTACTACAGTTGCCCTCTCGTTTTCTCCTCTTTTTAAAGCACCTTTCCCAGAGAGGCTGTGCTACCTTTTAATCTCAGGCTATGCTGCCCTTCTGGTGTAAGGGCTGAAATTCAGTCCCTTCCCATCAATAAGCAAGTCATATAGCCACTGATGGACAAGGAGATGCCTACCATGGCCTAAGCACAAAACAGAGGGCACAGTGGTCCCAGCTGCATGGTGCCCCAAAAAAGCACCCTGTGGTTTACAGATGCATCTCTTCACCCACCCTAGTGATTTTCTCCATGGTTTTATCCTCAAGTAGCACCGACCATTTAAAAATTTCATCTTTTCTATATACACATTCATACATCTTTTGATATTTGTAACATATATGTACACACAGAGACATATGAGGCATCGGTATGTGAACTGCAGGAGAAAAACTTATTTACAATTAACTGGAAAAATTAAGTTTTATCAAGTTACAGTATACCAAAACAACATAGGCATTTGTGCTTTCTGTTTGTACAGGAGGAATTTCTGTCATTCCAAAAAAGTGTATGTTTCCATTTGCATCAAGACACTGTCGCATGACGAAAAAAAGATAGAAAACAGCTAGCATTGAGAATTACAGAACATCAGCTCATATGTCTACAGAATAGCTGCTTTCTATGAAATTCTCCATTCAAACATCTATGTGGTTACCCAAGCTTGCTTGAGGATCTTCTTAATAAATAACACACAGCAGAAGAACCATGTATCCCATCTTGCACTGTGCACATTCATGAGATAAAAGCTTCGGCCTTCACTGAGTAACATGTTAATAAAACAGCGCTTAAATTTCACTTACTCAGGACCTCAAAGTGCTTTTAAAAAGAAGGAAATAGCCCCATTCTACATGGTAGTTAAGAGGCACAATCAGCCCCAGCTCTTGCAGCGGCCATGGCATGGTGTGCCCTGATGTAAGGATACATCCTGGACACGAGCAGGCTCTAAACCTGCCCAACCCAAGCCCC
>JAVHNF010087736.1:0-15794 GCA_034783455.1 Micropsitta finschii
CTTGTGGTTTTATTTCTTTCCCTCTCTCTTTTTTTACCATTTCAGTGGCTTTTCCTCATTGGTTTGGTTTTCTTTGCTGGTTTTTTGTTTGGGTTTTCTTTGGTTGGTTGGTTGGTTGTTTTTTTGTTGTTTTTTTCTTTACCTTTGAAATATGCCTGAGGACTGAAAATACAAACTTCATCTTCTTGTCTGCTTATGCAGACAGTGCCTTACCATAATTACTGATGGAAATATTTTGCTTTTAAGTGAAAATTGGTTGTCTAACAGAAGAAAATATTGTTATGATATTAATTATATTTAACTTGAGCTTTATAATTTCAACTGAATTGAGCCAGTACTATAGTCCCTAATCATCACAAAGAATGAAATGTTGGTATGGAAATAAATACTAAGTAACAAAAGGAATAGCAGCAGAATTCAGTTTTGTTCTATCTGTGTAGGCTGTCGGTAATACTCTAATAATGAAATCTTTGGCAAAAAAATATCATAAATACATTCCCTCTTGGCTATAGGCATTTTATCACATAATCCTCATATTTGGTACTCAGAGATGTAACTCTTTTCCTGTCATAGTTGACTCTTTACCTCTTGTAGTTGACATATCCTTTCTTCATAAAAGGTCTTTAAGGTCATTCTCTTACTTTATAATTGGCAGCAGTAACACCAGGCCAGAGTCTCAGTGACTAGACTGCTCATCCTTCCTTCTCACAGGTGCATTTTGCAGGTGCCAGATATGTATTGGAAGGGAGATGAATGAAGTACAGGCAATACAGAGCTATATATTTTACATTGTTAATAAAAAGAAACAGTTCTTGGTGAAAAGTTTAGACCTCACAATTTCTTCTGTCAAAATAAGTCTTAACCACTGGCTTAGAGTGTTGTGGACACTGTTACCTCCTTTTTTTTGACTATTTTTTTGAGGGGGTTAGCTTTTCTGTTTCCAAGAAAGAAAATCTAATTTGGAGGAATGGGATAGGCCCTAAGTAGGCCAGTGTAGTTGGGTGGCAAGTTGCTCATCATTGTAAGAAAAGGTGCTTTTGATCAAAAGAAAACCTTTAGACATCTAAAAAGTTTTAGTGCTGAAAACAGGCTTTTATAAACTGTAAGTGTTGGGGGACTAAGTAGTTTGAACTGAAATTTTGAGCCTTCTGAGTTTAGATGAGGCTTTTGAATTCCTCCTCAAATTTAGGTCCAGCAAAATGCATTTAGGACCTCAAAATGCATTACAAAAGCAAGTAATCGCTTTTGCTTATTATATCATAGGCAGGAAATTGTTTTGGGAAAAAATAACTTTCTAAAGACAACTACAGTAAACCAACAGCTTTATTAGGGCTTAATACCAAGTTATGACCAAGTCCTGGCTGGTCTCTCTTTTTCTAAACCATAATATTGTGTTTCTTTTCTAATAGAAATTAAGTTGTTTTCTTAAAGTTATAAAATTATTCTAAATTACCAAAACTGAAAAAAAGAATCAGAGAGGCAGCCTCCCCAGGGAAGTGGTCATGGCACTAAGCCTGTTAGTTCAGAGAGTATCTGGACAATGCTTTTAGCTGTATGGTTTAGTTTTAGGTAGTCCTGCAAGGAGCACAGAGTTGGACTCCATGATCCCTAAGGGTGCCTTTGAACTCAAGATATTCTATGATTTATATGCTGTGCATTTAATACAGATTTTCATTTAGTTTTCTGGAAAAATATTATGACATATCAGAGAAATGCTTTTCAGGATTCCTTCTGATATTAACTAATGAGATGCCTGGATTTTGTAGCAAGTGCTATCTAACATTATAAGTCAGGGCTTTGGGCAGTTGCCTGCAGCAGACTAGAACATTCTTCCCCTGCTAACACTTTTCTGAAGCAACACTTCTCAATGTGCAAGGAACTCAGGATTCCACTGAAGCCGAATAAACAGGGAGATGGTCAGAAGTGCTAACTGGTTGCCAGTGAAATGCAGTTTAAATTGCTCTAAAAGAAAAGTTAAGGGTTTTTTTTGATTGCTCTGAAGCACCCAGAATGGTCTCCAGCAGGGAAAAACAAGTGGTACTTTTCTTAGATGCCTGTCTCATTGGAAATGCTTATCACTGCAAGTGGAATTGGAAAGAAATTTTCTTTTGCACCAGACTGGCAGGAATTTTAGAATTCTTTTTTTTTTTTTATTATTCTTTCTGTGTTAAATTCCATAGGGTTTGCTTTCTAGAACTTTCTGACATGACATTATGTATTTCCCTATTGTCATAGCATAATGCAAGTTTACTTTTAATATGAATCGTGCCACCACCTCACTTATTCCATGGCCACACAAATAGCTGAGAAGGAAATAGAGGTGTTTAAATGAATAGCTGTAATGAAGGTGATAGAAGTACCTCCTCCATCACTCCATCTTTGAGCACACAGTTTATCCTCCTTAGGCCTAAAGTAGCTTTAGCTTAGTGTCTTTAAAAGTGTCTGGATGAAATATAATACCCTGCAATTATACAGGGAATAACTTGTCTAATTGCTTTTTCTAGATAAAAAACTCATGAAACTTCATAGAGGTGATAGTTAATCTGGACTTTACTTTTTCCCTCAGGCTGTAAGTTTCTTTTTTGGGAGGGACTGCCACAGCCACACTCTCTTTTGTCCATTATTGCCCTCTTTGCTATGACCTTACAATTCTTCTGTTGGCCTATACTGGTTTATTAGTTGTAGGAAGGTGAGAGGCGTTAAAAGAGGTGATATTCTCAGCCTGGACAGTGTGGAAGTGAGGCATGAGTAGCTGTCCTTGAGGAAGGATAGTGGCTCATACACTGTTCCTAGCCCAAGAGTTCATAACTGCTAGTTTCTCTAGGAAAACTGCTAGTTTTTCCAGGAGGTCTCGCAAAGAAAACTGATTGGAGAGGCAAGACATGTGATCCCAGTTAATCTTTTTCATGCTTACCCAGACCCCAAAGATGTATTGGGTTAGAGGGGATGCAGGGAGAGTTAGGAAAGGAAGAGGGAAATCTTGGGGGAAGGAGGAATGCGTTCCAGTTTTAGAACTGCTGACCATAGGGTAGATGTACAGGGGAGAGTTTTCAGGGCCATGTGTATCTGTGACCTTTGACCATGGACCAGATTATACAATTCCCATTTTTGCCTCAGAATTGTGATTCAGAAATTCAGGTTTAATTTATGGAAGTTTCTAGTTCTTGCATTTATCGTGCAGCTTTCCTCAATATATCAAAGAAGCATAAATGATGCATTTCCAGATAAATTTAAATCATATGTTTAAGAATTGTGGATCTAAGAAATTGTTTAATCTGACTTTCTGGCTTTTGTGAACTCAGCTTTCTGTTGCAAAGAAACACCAAATTACAGCATTTTTGCATCCTTTCTATCCCTTAGTCTACAGATTTGACTGCAAGAAGGAGTGAAGTGGATTTAGCGCACGCTATCTGAAGGGGTTTGGGGAGGATGGGGGGTAGAATGGCTGCCTTGAAGAACAGGATTCCTGTTTGAAAACACAGTTATTGTGAGGGAGGATAAAAATAGCTTGACAGAGGAAATCAGTTTGGAAACAAACAGCTCATCAGACCTGGTGGCTTGGGAAAGTAAATTACTCAGACTAACTACAAGACCTGCCCACTTCATGCAGGGAGGTGTTAAGCTGATTTTCTTGGATAGCATTCATGGGTCATAGAAAAGCTGAGAGCATAATGAAAATTAACCTTCAAAAATAAGAGTTGAATAAAGGACTGATTGTAAGTTGCAGCCAGGTGCAATACCTGAATTGCCACTAATTAGTTTTAGTATAAATCTAGCAGAGAGACTGGTCTGAAGAGTGCATGTGTCATACAAAGCATATTCTTCACTGATGAAGATTGCAAAATTAGTCTGAAGTTGATGGTTCCATATTATTCTTTCTGCCCTTATAATTATGCCTTGTAACCTTTGGGTTAAGGATGGAGTAGGGAAAATTATCAAGCTTCTCTCTCTAGTTTACACATTAATAATTTGTGATGAATTTTTAAAGTGTGAATCCAAAGTACATCTTGCTTTCCTTCTTAGTTTTCTGTAAGTATCACACTGAAGACCTCAGAGCTATTTCTTCGAGGGTTAGACAAACAGGAGAGTCAGTCACTGTGTGTACTTGTGTGAATATGATGGTATTTATGTTTGTTTACTGTTAAAATTCAGCTGGTTGGCTTATGTAGCATATAAACAGCTATGCTGGTAATGAATAAAATTTAAGTAATTGATTAATGTATGGGAAATAAGACCTGTGGAGTAATCGTTAATTACCCCTGTTTCGATACAAAAGAGGCTTGCAGTATTTTCTTCCATCTTTACGTATTTTTCTTTTTCTTCGGGTGTTTCCCCAGCATGCGGTTTGCTGGTGGTGAACTAATTCATAAACGTAAATGAATTAGGATTTTTGCATATATCAAAATGAGTATTGAATAAATACTCAGCTCCATTTAAGGGAAAGTCTTGGGAAGAGACAAAATAGACTTTTCTCAGTTATCTTGGGAAAGACAAAGGTGAGTATGTTATCTCAGCAGAAAAAATATTGCATGGGCATAGGAAAGCTGTAAGAAATAGAAAAACATCTAAGAAACGTCTGTCACCCTGAAATGAACTTCTTTTGCTGACTTTGTGCAAATCAAATACACCTTTAGTTAGTAACTAGTCACCCTCCTTGTCTCTTGTCCTACTTCTCATCTTATGATGTTACTGATATTATTTGTAAATGGATCGGTGTAGCTTTAAAATACATTAATATTATCACAGTTAAATATAGTTTGTCTGTGCCTTCAAAGTAGTAATTTGCTTAGGGTTCTGGTTCTCTTCATGTTGTGTCTTTGACAATGCTAAGCTGGTGGCCGGCAGTTAGTAAGTAATATGACATCGAATGACAACTTCCTTAGTGTAAATGATATCTGAATAACAAACACTGCAAGGTCTAAAGCAGCTTGTTTTCATCAGTCTGACCTTGAATTCTCACTTGAAAATATTTGACAGTGCTGCTCTTTTTTTCAATATACCTCTTGGAGATATTTTTGTAATTGAAATTCTTTCTAGCTTTCCATTTGAACTGCCACTCATCATGCATAGCAACCTCATTAGCACTAGCCAAAAACTCAGATTGTGCTGGTCCTGGTTCTCAGTTGCATTAAGATCTTTACATGTCTTTCTGACTAGATAAAGAACTTTTATACAGTATGTAAATTACATATATGTTCACTTAAAATCTAGTATGACTATATATAGTGATTTGCACAAACTTTAAGCATGTCATACACTGACAGGACTCAGTGTAAATGAGTTCTTGATATAAAAAAGAATCAATCCTTTCTTGCTTGTTTCTAATATATCCATTATGTTAAAGATACTTTGTGGTTTTGCTTGAGGAAATGAATACTTGTGTTGTTTTTTTATTTTAATTTCTCTCAAAAACAGTCTAACTGCAAACAATGCAGTGTCTTCCCTTTTGTTTGCCATCCTCCCTGTTCCACTGCATTTAAGACATATAAATGATACATGAGATTAAACCAGATTTTGTGGGCAGAAAAGAAAAAAAAAAGCTTTACTTCCCTGTGGAGCAGTGAGAGACTGACCTCATGTGGTGTGAAACAAGTGTTGCCAGGCGTAGTACAGCAAGGATAAAACTGAATAAACTGAGTATCACTGAAAAATTAATTTTTCTCATGCATTTCTGATTTTTGGATGTTGCACCACTTGTATTTAAATATAACATTAGTTTGGATAGTTTGTAATGTGATTGCTGATAACAAGTTGACTTTTGCGTCCTGAAAGGGATGCTCTAACAAGCTGACCTTGAGACAGCAGACCAGGCGCTGAGACCCAATTATCCTGGCTGCTGCCTGTGCGTGATTTTAATTGAAATGAGTAGGAGTTTCATGTGAGCAAGTGACAGAATAATCGGTCTTGGTTTCTAAGCCCTTCCTGGCATTTCCCCAGCAGTATGCTTGCTCTGTGCTGTCATAACCTTGCGCTGTAAAATGAACACAGTGGTTAGGAGAATTAGGAAGTGGCAACATGCAGAATGGGAAGGGTGTTCCTAGTCTATATATATTTTTACAAGCATGAATAATACTAATAGTGGAGGCTTCTGAGTCAGTTCCGTTGACCTGATTTTTCAGTATATATGGAAGGATCCAGGTATATGGATAACAAAAGGAGGTTGTGTTATTTTGAATATTCTCCTTTATAAATAAATAACAGGCATTTACTTTTAAAAAACGTAGCTGATAATGTGGTTTATGGACTCTCATGGGACCATCTGCTTAAAAATCCTTTGGGTAATTCAGGTGAATTTTGCAGGATGGGAACTCCATCCCCATCCTGCAAAGACTTCTCCATATGCTTAATTCTATTCTTTCTCTTCTTTTATGTTAGCTTAAATGTCTGAAATAACAAAGGCCTGTTAATATTTTCTACACGTACTCTGAGTTCTACATGGCAAACCTTCCATTTTCTTCTTTACAGATCCTTTTGGAACCAGGGGTGATACAGGATGTCCTAGCAGCTGGGAGTCATTTGCAGCTGCTGGAGCTTCTCAGTCTGTGCTCTCACTATCTCATTCAGGTGAGGCTTCTCTGCCCTGTTATCAGCCATTTCTGTTTAGTAAACATTTGTTTCAAGTTTAATCTCAGTAGGAGAGTATTAGTACCATACCTGGTGTAAACTAAATGGCAGTAAATGGATTTCAGGAGACATGAATTTTGAGTGTAATTTGGTGATCAGTTTGTGGTAGATGCTTTCTTTTTCCCATCCATTTTGTCCATTTGAGTTCTGAAAATGAGGATGGTCCACTGATCATGCATATGGGAGTTTGATTCCCTTTTTTACCAGGGAATTTATTTTCTTCTGCCTCAGTTTACCAAATGTTATTTGTTTCCCCACTGCAATCATGTGTATTGTGAAGCATTCAAATACGTATGTGTTCACAACAGAATATTGATGCATGTTCCAAGGCTCTACCTGTCAGAGAAGGGATAGGCCTTATTACAATGGCACCTTATGCTTAACTGCCGCACCCCCCCCCCCACAATTCTGATAATATTATCAACATTACGGCTGTCATTATGAAGCACAAAATTTGACTCCAGCGAACTAATTTGTTGTACTTGGCTTGTATAGGAGATGGCTCATGATGGTAGCAACAGCATAGCTTTGAGGTGTATCTATGAAAAGCCTTATTTTTTAAAAAGGCAATAGCAATTTACAGAATGGTGTGCATTGTAATTTTTCAGTATCGTTTCTGAAATAAGGTGCATTTGGCTGTATCTGTGCAACAGCTGGGCATGGAAGTGCATGTCAGCACAGTCCTGTCTGTATGCGCTTGCCTTCCAACAGCATAACTGCCTTTGAACTGTCTGAGTGTGTTTGGCAGCACACTGAGCTACTGAGTACCCTAGGCATGCAGGATCTCATGTTAAGAGCTCCAGGATGTACTTGAAGGCTCTGTGTCTTAGGGAGAAAGAATCTGTTCTTTGAGTGTCAGCCTTAGGGAAGCCTTCAAAATGTGTGTTCAATTTGGTGGTATTAATATTTGCATTATAAATTGATTAAACAGTCTAAGGAGCTGGCAATTTGTTTCAGTTTGTTTTCAAGAATGTATGAAGGGATTTAATTTTTCAGAGAAAATAGACATGGAATGTAATGGGAAACATGGTTGGTTTGAGAAATACGAGATGCCAAAAAAGCCACAAAACCATTTGGCCTACCAGTTGTCAGGCAGGTGTGGGAAGAGGAGAGAAAGAAGATGCAATAAGAAAGAAGATGCAAGCCTAACACTGATAGTCATACAGTGTATTTAATGCCCCCCTAAGTAGTCAGTGTGAGCATGTCTCTACTGCTTGTATGCAATGTCTTTGTCAGAAATTAAACCAAAGAGACCATTGCAGCAAAAAAGCTAGGGGAAGTGTTAAAGAGTAGGGAAGAATCTGAGTATTGTAGTGCTGGTGAGGTAGGGACATGAGAGGGTTGTAGGAAAGGACCAGGTATATGCCTGCCTTAAGTTGTTCTGCTATCTTCTGCCATGACCTATGCTGAGTAACCTGTTATTTGCAGATTTTCCTTTAGCACGACCTTAATACTTCTAATCCTGAAATCACTGCAGTGGAAATACAGACAACTGTAGAATTAGCAGTGCTTTGGATCTTGACCATGATGTGCAAGCCATAGTCAAGTATTTAGGAGCAGACTACTAATTAATTTAAAACAAAACCAACCAACCAAACAAAAGCAAACCAACCAATCCTGAAAACAAAGCCCCCAAAACCCCCAATCAAATCAAAACGAAAAGTCAATCACAAAACCACACCACACCCTCCCTTCTCCCCCCAAAAAGCCAAACAAAACCAACCAAACAATAAACCCCAACAAAAACAGGGTGATCAATCATTGCTGCCAAATGGACAGTAAAAATTCTCTGGAAGTGACAGTCAACATGATTACTCAAATAATATGCAAGAGCTCTGCTGTATTCCAAGTAGCCTGCCAAGATAGGGTAACTGGAGCTACGCTGGTATAAGAATGAAGAGGAAGTGTGACCTAGTGTCCAGATTTACAGTGATGGAGGTAGGGAATAAGGAGGAGAGTATGTCTTGGGAGACAGAGCAGTGGTAGTTTTGTAGAGTATTTTTGAATCAGGGTCTTTTTGTAAGGTATCAAATGTGCATGGACATCTGTGGGATGAATGTAACTTACATCATATCAGTCTCTAGACTGCCTTTTACTCTTTTTGCAGTATTTTTAATACCAGATTCATCACAACAAGGCATATCTGCAGGCAGATTTGCAGTCTAAATAGATCACAGTAAGAATTAGTATCTTGTTCTGCAAAGCTGCAGTCCATGCAATTCAACCCTGACTAGTTGTGTAAGCTTTTTTTAACAGAGGTCAACAAGGTACCATACATAAAGACAGTGATATCTTTCAGGGTTCAAATTAATTATATAAAATATCTGTTCATTTTCTACATACTATTGGTTAATTTAAAATGGTATTTATAGCTTTATTTTAATACTATCTAAAAAGAATATCAAAGTAGCTAAAGAAAGCTTCCCTTGAAGTCACTGCAGTTGGTAACTGGAGTGTCTTGTCAGCCCAAATGCTATGATAAAGATGCTGGTAAGAGCATGTTTGCCCTTTCTCTTCTTTCTGATGAATCTGAGTGCTGCAGAGTTCTTCATTTACTGTACTACTTAATTTCTTTCTTGCTGTTTTGAGTTGTTCAGGTATCAGTATGTGGAATCTAGCTGTTGTTTATTATTGTTGCATTCTGTGTCATTAGATGACACAGAATTTTAAATGTGTTAGGATTGTTTAGGACCAGGCTTTTCCCATATAATAGTGCTGCTCCTATTGTTAGAGCTTGTTCCAGCTCTTCTCTTTCACTAGATGTTCCAGCTTGTCAGTTTCTTGGAGCTCAAGACAGTTTCATCTCTTCTTGCTACTTTTATCTGGGGGCTGTAATTATTCTATGGATTTCAGTAAGACTTTTTTTTTTGGCTGCAAATGCAGTTGTTACGGTTCATACGCATATCAATTCGAAGACATATTTGTAGTCTGTGAGGTTCCAAAGTAGATTGCACTGATCTAATCCATTGAAGATGGTGGTTGAAGTGTCTAATTGTTGAAGGTGATTTGCAGTGCACTGGGGCAGATTCATTTCCAGCCAATAGTGCCTTTCATATTCACTGATCTTTAAAGACTTTCATCTCAGTTGTCTCAGAATGAGCAAGTTGTTATTTTGACTGTAAGACAGGTTCTCTTTCTTATAGACTAACCAGCTTAGAGCACTCAATAAAATGTCAGTAACAAATAGTTTGCATCACTATTTTTATTTTTATGAAGAGTTTTTGATCAAAGTAAAGACAGAAAAAAAGAGAAGGAACATTCTTTCTTCTCACCCCAATTAAGTAATATTGATTTCTAAGATGTTTATGATAGCAGGATGCAATGGAGATTTCTGACAACACTGCTAATTTATTAAATGCATTTTATCATCTATAAACTTCACATTATCAAATGTTCTGTAACATCTAATGTTGATTCCATTTTCTCACTGGAAAACTCCTTCTCATTTTGGCTGGAAAATTTACTGTTTTTTATTTTAAAACTATTGCAGATCATATTTTCTCTACTTGCCAATAAGAGAAATGCCCAAGCATTCCTTACTTTAGGTCTAAATTCCAGCTTTGTGTTTTGCAGACTTCCTCCCTTGCTTCAACAGTGTCATATCTTGAATTATGATTACTCCCCAGCCTTTGCTGTTTGGGGGGAGCTTTTTTTTAGCTTCATTTGTAGACAGGAACTTTTTTTGAAGCATGCTGATATATTTTGTTTGAGATGCATACATATTCATGACTCTCTCCTGTCATGTCATCTGCTAACTCTTAGGTACTTTAAACATTGAAATAAGGCTTGAAATCTCATACATCTGTCTCAACCTAAACAAACAGTAAGACAGTATGATTGTTCTTAGCCGTATTTCTGCTACATAGGTGTGGAAAAGTTAAGCTGAAGACTTGAGTTTCGTGTATCTTGAATTGCACTAAGGTCTGTAATTGCGCACAGCATTTGCTTGCAGAGTGCAGATCCAATTCTCTAAAACTTTTTTGCTTAGTTCCTTTTCCAGCTCAGGCTGTTCGTCAGTTTTGGCTGAGATTTTTCAAAGGAGGCTAATGCAGACAGCTGCAGCCAATAGGTAGGTTTCGAAATATAATTGGAACAGGTTATCAGAATGTCTTGTTTCCTTTTTGAAAGAAGTTTTAGCCTTTAGAGTTCCAGTAGACTGTAACTGTCCTACTATTTGGACACTGAAAGGGCAGGAGAAAGCTAATTGAAAGTGTTGAATGTGATGGAGATCCAAGAATGGGCTTAAATGGAGGTAGTTTGGTTGTTGATTGTTGATGACCTATTTTTCACTTTAAATCTTGTAAATGTTTTTCTGAAGGGTACATGACAACTTTATTCTTATGCAAGAGAAGAAATGTGTTCAAAGATTTATTCAGAACATAGAAGTATTTGTTTCATAAATATGTCTGAGTTATATAACTGACTGTAGATGTAAGAAGTTTTGTCTATTTCCTCAGCTGTTTGTGTATTCAGTACCAAAGAGAGACACAAACTGCAAATTATTTCAACAGAGTCTTAATAAGGAGGGAACGCCATTGAGAATATGCATTTTCAATGGAATTACCTTCTAGTGATCAGCATCAACTCAATATTGTGTAAGCGTATCTTTAGTAATCAGATTTTAAAAACCAAAGGCTGATTTTCACTGGCATTCAGGCATCTGGGACTAAGAATGTACATATTTGAAATCTTAAAGCTAAGTGATTTTTCCGTGTTTTCCAAAATCCAGTATTATTGTTTTCAGTGGAGTTCTGTGTACAACCGTAGTTACATTCAAGGTAATAGGGTGACAGGTGTGAGTTGAGGGGTTTAAAGCTGCAGAACTGGACAAAGCAATGCACTTATTTCTGAGAGTCAGGACATTGCAGGATTGTTAGCATTTATAACTATATACTTTCTGCTGATATACCCCTATAACTTTCTGCTGATAGGTCAGGCACAATTTGTGAAAAACAAATTAAATTCACATGTTGGACAGAGTCTGGGATATCATTTATATTAATTGTTTGGACAGTTGCATATTTTAAATGCAGCCTTATTACAAGGGGTGTCAGCTGACTGCCCTTGTACTCAGTGCTGGAATTCGTTTCCTATTCTCACAGTAGCTAGGAGCAGCAAGTATAGTAGACATAAGCAGCAACCCTGATTGCCATTAAAGTTCCCCTGATTGTTAAAAATTGCTTTGAGGATCATAAATGTTTTTGTGTCAGGGGAGGCTGAAAGTTTGATGCCAATTTCCTGTTAACTGCATTAAATTCCCTGCTAAATCATGAATGTACTGTATTACCTTTTAGAATAGACAGAACTCAGCCACAGGTATAGCTGCCTCTTGCTGCTGGTGTCAGTTGTAGTGTCTTTAAAGAGGGCTAATTTAAGATGAAAAGAATATTTTTAGTGAGTGATTAAAATGAGCTTGAAAAAAAATCCAGCACTCTATAGCAGCAGTCGATTGGAATTTTCTTGGAGCCATCTCTGTACTGTATGCTCTGGATTTTTGTATATAGAAGCAGACATCAGGATCAGCCTTGGAATGCAAGAATTAGATTAATCAACTCTCAAATGATAAAACCTCCTGGAATAATTTTTGGTAATAAGTGAAGCAGGCAAATTGTCTTGGGTAGGGGCATTTGATTTTTAACCTTCTACTATAATGGTCAATTTAGGCTTATAAAACAAGAATTTTTATGGTGCATGAACACCTAATGATCCGGATCTTTTCTTTTACTAATTTTAAACTATTTAAATGTGTTTATAGATTGAAATATGTTGCTGATTTTAAAAGGAGAAAGCTACAATTGAACTTGCCTGTGGATTTAAAAGGAGTGTGCATGTTTTACAGAGCTTCAAAGCTATTTATTTTTTTTTAAATGCAACATCTTCATTTGGACAGTGCCAACAACACAGTCCTGACTTTTCAGTAAGATGCACTCTTTCAGAGATGAATTAATTCTTACACCTGAGATAGAGAGCATCACCTTTGCATTGCTAGAAGCCCCAGCTCAGTTGGGATTTTAGCTCCTGGGTTTTTAATATAGAGCAAATTAAACTGCTGGGAAAAAAATCTAAAAGTTGTGTAGCAACCAAGGCTTGCCTTTTTTTAACTAATACTGAGTTTCTAATCGAAGTACACACATACACACTCTCCAGCCCTCCACTCCTTCAGAATTAGAGTGGTGTTTTATAAAGCCGCCACTATCAAGCTTGAGTCTACCAACTTTATCCCATGGTGGAAAGAGGGACCTTCCCATACTAAGAATAGAAAGCAGACAGAAATAATGTCATCTTGCATTTTACTGGCTTTCAGTTCTATGCAGCCAGTCAGTTGTTGCTGTGCTAGCCTGCTGATTTTTGAAGGAGCATGTTTTGCCAGCTGTCTAGTCATTGAGCCATTGACAAACATTAGAAAAGTTTTTGTACAAAGCTCAAAAATAACTTCAGGAATTTATTTCCTCTCTTTAATATACAGATATGCTAAATTACAGAGATACAGGTTTGTATATATATACATGTATATACCGTGAATGCAGTACCGAGGATGTCAACTTAGAGTGTCACTTAAGAAAAAAGATGATGGGGGTTTTCTCCATTTTTTCAGTTGGTGCCAATGAGAAGAGTAAAAATTATAAACCCCATCACCTTGAATCCTATTCTTACTGTAGCCCACTTGCTGCTGTTTAGCTGCAATGTGATAGTGGATATTCTGCTCCTGTGGTGTTAACTCTTAAGTGGTGCAACTATCGTGAGGAACTTGCTGACTTCGTGTGTGTGTTCTGCATTTCGTAATGATGTAATAATTGATAAAACTGAATTCGAACTGCTGATGGATGTGTGAAGAATTATACTGGAGTATCGAAGTTTATTGTTGCTGGCAAGATTGAAGCTTCCAAGCTGCCTAGCTATTTGTATGGATACGCATAGCTGGTCTTCTGAATGAATCACAAGGAGGGGTCAGAAGCTGGGAAGAGGTAGATACTGCTACATCTCCTTCTCTTTGCATTTTCTGTCAGGAAGGGAGAGCAGCTTTATAGTGTGTGTTTCTAAATAGGAACAAGGAAGTGGGATTGCTTCCCTGATTCCCTCCCCGCTCTTCTTATGGTGTCTTTCTAACCAATATGGCCTTCCTTACCTGACCTTTTCTGTCCCTGAGCCCTTGAAAGATTCCTGCCTTGAATCTTTCTAGGATTTTTATAAAGCTGTAAACAGAGGCTGATGAATCCCAGAATGCTTAGTGCACAAAATTCTTCTTTGGTTTTATTACCATCTGATCAATAGTAATGTTTTATGTTCCTCTGTCCCTCCTGCCCCCCACTGTCTTTGGCTTTTAATTCCCCTTACTAATTGAGGTAGTTTAGATGCATGAACCCCAGAAATGGCAGTATGTGTAATTTGGTAGTGCAGCCCTCCTTAACCGCTGATGTCCTCAGCGACATGCCCCTTTAGCAGTCTGGCAGGAAAATTTGTTTGATTGCAGGAGATGAAACCCAAAAGGCTGAAGGCTGAACAGGACTTGAAATGAGACTTCTTCGCCAGGAGTGGGCAGCAGGTGGCACTGTGAGTCCGTAACAGTTTGAGCAGATAAAATTCAAGGGAAAATCAGAAAAAATGAAAAGAAAAATTATTTATTTTTACTCCGTATTAGTCTTCTGACCTAATCAGTAAAAAAGTCATTATTCACACAACACTGGGCAATATGCATTGTAATTTTTAACAAATAATAGGAAACTGTTAATGTTTTCACAGGAAATACAGTTCTGTCTTGTGCAGCAATGGTCATTTATCACTGCACTTTGTGAAATCACTCATTTGTTCTAATTTGAATGTAAATGACTCTAAGGTTTTACAAATAAGGTGACAGACTCACATAAATGTAATTGCAGGGTTCATCTCTCTCTTTTTATATATCACTCATTAAGTTATGAATTAAATACATCGTATTAAACCAGGGGCATGTCCAATGATGATATTGTAATGGCAAATTACTCTATGCTATTAGAGGTGTATTTTTTATTCATGGACATTAATTTGTCATTAAGCGGCATTAGTTTAGCACTTTTATGTGGAAGACGTGACCTGAAAGAGGAGACTTACAGCTCTAATGTGAAAGAACAGGAATACAGGCACCAGATAATACAGAGCATTTTTATTTTTTTATGTCCTGTAAAAAAGCAGAGGGACATTTTATTTAAATTTGCTTGGATCTAAAGCAGTTCTAGTTGTGTTAAGCCATTTTAGCAAAGGTATTTCTGAAACGTGTAAATGCTTTGACTATAAAGTATTTACCAATGTGGGAAAAGCCAGAATGTCAAGTACCACACAGTGACTATAAATCATTTGTAACCTGTGAACCTGAAGAGAACACTGGGCCTGAAGTGAGTTACAATCTGATTTTATCTCATAAGTATTACTGTGGTGGGGAGTTAATTGTCCATCTTGTTGGCATAGCCAAAATAAAGTTGTTTTTTTTTTTAAAAAAATTTCCTTATAATTATGAAGTTACCTCCTCTATACTTTCTATTTTTAAACATATTATTATTTTCCTGAGAATCAGTTTCAGGTTGAAAATGTTAAGCAGGAGCGGAATATTTCTTAAGAAAATGAATGAGAAAATGTATTATTTGTTGGGATTTGAGAGTCAACTCGGCACTTGAAACATTGAACTGAGGAAAATAGTGAATAACTTTCTCTGCTCAATCTTTAAAAGCTATTAAAAAGACACAGTAAATTTTATTTTAATTTTACAGTCAGTTTAATAGATGAGACTTTCATTTCAAAACTTGGTTAGGGATCAAAAGTTCATATACTCTCAGTTTGTCAGTGTTCGCAATTCAGACTTTTCCATAGACTGTCTTCTGCTAAAGGCAAAAAGTCTGAATTTGATAATCTATGTATTTGTTTCCCCACCCACCCTGATATGTGTTACGTTTTTCAGTAATCATTACTATTTGATTCGCCTATCTGAACTGCTCACAACCACTTTAAGTAGCACAATGCGCAAGTTGAATGTGAAGATTTGTAATGAAAGCCCCAAATAGATATGTAAATAGTACAAGAAATGGAAATACTTCAAATTTACATCTAGTTGTAACTACTGTTAAGTATTATTTCAGTACTTAATAGATAACCATTTTGGTTTGTAGGGGAGCGCAAAGAAGGAAGCTAGTTCTGAGATC
>JAVHNF010087739.1:0-10353 GCA_034783455.1 Micropsitta finschii
TATTCATATTCCCAACTGCATGTACATACAAAACTGTGTGCATGACTACACAGAGAGATGGACACATACAGTACTGTCAGGTATCTTTTGCTAGACTGGTTCCCATCTTCTCAGATTCCTCTGTGTGCTCTCAAGTTATTCTCAAACCAGCCAACCTCCTCGTCACATTTTGGTACAATAAAATAGATTAATACAGATGGCTTTCTTCTTCTGGAAGTAACTTGCTTTCGTTTGCTAAACTTAAAATCTTTGATATAGTATGCCAAAGGGGAAAAAAAATCAAGGGGAAATAGGCTTGTTTTCTAAAAGCCAATGAGACTGCATTAGAAAAAGATGTGAGAAAATCAGCTCAGATGATGATTCATGGTCACATTTCTCAGTATCTTGTAAAAAATAATAATAATAATTTCTGATCTCTCTAGATTTCCAGAACTTGTAGCATCCATCAGTTTATCTTTTTCCTTTTCCCCTTTGCCTGTTTGCTTCCTGCGTTGTTTTACTTGCAGTCTCCCAGTCTAATGAATCTTTGCCTTTTAAAAAAACTAGGAGAGAAACGAGCTCCACTCAGAGAAGCTAGATAAGCATAAGGATCTCTGGGATTCAGGATCTTATTAGGTAAAATAGGAGCTTGCAGGAAAGTTGCCTTGTGTGGAGCAAAAAGCCTTTGGAGTGTGCCCTCTCGTGGCCATTCTTTATTCAGCACGGATACCTGTACCATTAAATACTTTCACTTTCAACTGCAAATTGATTAGATTTAAACGGGCATAAGCAAACCATCCTTTTTTCCTTCCTGAACTGCCATCCTAGAGGAGGTATCTTCCTGGGAAAGGAGTGAGTGTGTTTATGCATCTGAACATGAAGGTAGGCATCTCATGATCAAGTCAGCTCACCCTGAGTTCAGTATGAAGTGATACAGAAAGGTAGAATTGGTCTAAGTAGCTGTCAGACCTGTCTTTTTTTCTCCATGACAGTTCTAATGGTAAGCCTTTGGATTTCAGTATTTCCATCCAGTAATTCCTATCACCTTCTCAGGGGCTGATGTTAGCAACCCATCTCATTGGTAGTTTAGTTGCCAGGATCAAATTCACTTGACAAAATCCCAGGTCTGTCTGATAAGCTATCTATTTAACATAAGGAAAGAGTTAGTAGCCAACCATATTTCATGGTCACTGTCTATCTCAGTTATAGAACCTGTTGGATTTGCTTGTCACAAAATTATATTGACCCTTCTTCTCAAAAGACTATTTTTAAGACCTTGAAGTAATCCACAGAGCTCTGGCACAGCTACCCACATAGCAGAACTAATCGAGGTTAGTAATCTTAGTCTGACGTGCAAGTAGAAAATAATTCCCATGTTTTACTTGTAAGAGTGCCAAAGGACAGTAGGGTGCATTTGTAATCTTTAGCCCAATACTCATGGTCATTACTTTTGCAAAGCTCTGCCTGGATTTGTTAGCTGTGAAAACTACCTGCCAACTCTTTTTCTGATTTCCTGGACGTAACTACACCTGTGCTTCACCGCAGGTAGTTCACCCTCTAATTGTCTGAAGCCTGTGTTCCTTTGAATTTTGGTCTGGTTTAGAAAATAGCAGTCTCAAGCCAGAGCCACGTGCACAGGGCACTGTTTGTTCATTCACTCCATTTCATTGTATGTCTGAGGATACAGCTGATGAAAGATGGAAATACTACTTCTTTATGAAGGCAAGTAATAAATGTGGCTTCTGAAGGGTAAGAAGAATGGCTGGTTTATGTCAAATCAAACCCAAAGGAACAAAAAACCTAACGTCTTATTTCTCTTTCCATAGACTTTTATTTACTACAATGTGAGATGTTTCCATTCATTTTCACTGATTTCTTATTGCCCTCTTTCGAGGCAGAGTGAGTTTGACATTAAAAGCAGGAAGAACATTGACCTGACTGTGAGAGGAGTACGTTTATTCTCCTGTTTGGTGTTTTAAACTTATCCATACTCTTCCCAGTTCCCACACAGTGAAAAATGGGGACTGTCCATGCAGCTATATTCTATTCCTGTCTTTAACTTGCACTTCCTATATGTCATGTCACTTTCCTGCTTTTTACCTCACTTTCCTCAACAGGAAAAATAATACTGCTTTAATATTTGACATGTAATATTGCTGGTGTGCGAGTGGGAGAGATCCCAGGTAGAGCTTACTTAAGTTGCTGTATTACTGGCACCTGGAAAGTGTGGTAGAGCCTCTGATGTTAGCAGGACACCAGATGCGAATGGCTGTGGATGAAAAATATGTTTTAGCAGTCTGAAGTTACTCCAGAGAGAGGAGTTATCTTTTCCATTATAAGCACAAACCCCAGAGCTCAGTTTCTAGGTGCTAATTGCTCCTCCCTCCTCTCAGATCAAAGTCTAGCAGGTTTAGGGGAAAGGGCCAGAGCAGCCCTCCTGCCTTGGCTTCCAGAATGGGCTTAGTGGGAAGGTGGAGAACAGCAGCAGGGAAGAAAAGGCATGGGAACACAGCAGATGCCCCTGTCCTTCAACTCCATAGCATCAGTCTTCTTAAATTAACCTGGCAAACGGCGGTGGGACAGCCCTATGTAAATCAAACTAAGTGACGTGTTAGTGTTGGGTAGCTTTTGGCGGGGGGGATCGGCAGCTGGACTATTGGCCAGCGTGTGGGCAATGGCATGATTTTCACTGCTCACGTGGTCCAGAGAGCCAATGGCTTCAGGAGCCGCCGTTGGAGGGTGTCGTACTGAGTAGGCATATATCAAATTCCAAATTCCTTTGTGTCAGAGCTCAGGAGAGACAATAATGTGTTTACAAATGATTGGGACTCACACAGGGAAGAGAAACCACTGCTTATGCCATATGTGTTTCACTGTGCTCAGAGCGAGCTGCTGAAAACCAGGTGGGGAATCCGACTCATAGATAGCTTAGAGATTTCCTTGCTTTTAAAATCTCACTTCTAAACTAACACTGAGCCACCCCTGCTTCTAACGACCTCTGGCATTGACACCTCCTGCCTGCTTTCTGAAGTGGAGGGGATGGAAAAACTGAAAAGCCTGAGCTTTCATACTGAAAGAACTGAAAATGTGCATATTGACAAGGACTCCAAAGGCAAAAGGCTGCTTGTACAGTTGGAAATCGGACAGCTAGCAGGAATGTCTGCTCTTAAAAGCGTGCACATTTCTTGTGCATGGCTTCCCTGCAAACAGAACATCTGAGTCAACAGGTTTTCAGGACTGGAAACTCTGAGTGTTGTCTTAATTGTTTATACTGCTGCAGCAAACTTTTAAACAAAAATGCTTGGAGTTCCTTTGCATACTTTGCCTACCATATGCTGTACCAAACAAAACAATGACATTCTTTTAAAACCGTCTTGGCAACAGGAAAAATGCTTTGGCTAGACAGCATCATAAAAAGTTGCTGTTAGTTAGATAACTGATAGAGTTATTGCGAGATCCTGCTACTGATGCATGTATAAACATATTCACATATACTAACAGATATGTGTGCACATACATATACATTGAATTCAAATGGGTTCTGGTCCTATTCATGTAGGAACAAGACAGTAAAGTACAACTTTAGAGCTGTTTCCTATAGGCAATTGACGTGAGCCTTAAGCCATTACTTAGTAAGTATCTATATTCTGAGCTCTTACTGTATAAGAGTCAGGGAAAACAGAACTGTGAAAGACTAGAAAATACACCCTACCAAGGTTGCAAATTTTTGGCAGGAGCATTTTAGGAACAGAATCTTTTTTCCAGTATGCAGAAGTCTGCATTACAAGTTGGATCAGCTACAGCAACTTGTCCGGTTCTATTGAAGTCATCTGACAGTCCCTGCAACTCTTTACTGCCGAAGATGCTGTGTTAAATTAAAAAAAGGGAAGAAAAAAACCCTAACAAAACCCCCACAAAAAAAAACCTCTCACTTCTAAAAGTTAAAGCTGTTTCATCTGATTTTATAATTTCCATTGTAATTTTTACATGAAAGGGCTGTTTCCCAAGTAGTTTGCAGCTCACTTTCTATCTTGATAAACTCACTAGAAGGCTTCAGTCCTTTTTCCTTTCACCATCAGCTCTGCAATCCAGTACTTTGCTGCAAGTACTCTGGTTGCACAGGCACAGTTTGGAGGACCCTGCTGCAGCCTGACTTTCTGCTCAAGATTGGTTAGAGAGCTTCCTCCCTGTGTGGCTGACTGTGCTTAGCAAGTGTAATCTGTAGCCAAGACTAAGAAAAATCAAATTCCTTCAGAGTCCTACCCCCCCATCCTATTCCTCCTTCTCCCTTCCCCCAAGTCTCATCCTATAACCTTGCAGAAAACATTATTCCTGAGGAGAAGGAAAGAAGTTAATTGCAGTTCTGGCACAAAGGATATTTTACAGTTTTGTTTTTCAAGCACTCACCTGATTCTGCAAAAGTGATGATTTCTGAGGTTTGCTCCACAACTTCATTCATTTCAGCTCTTCTTCCAACATCATCCTCTATTTCCACATAACCATCCTCTCCCACCTTTCCCACATGGAGTTTTTTGATGGCATTTAAAAGTGCTGCCTTGGGCACCGGCTGGGTGATATTAGGTCTGTCCCTCAAGTGCAACATGTTCAGTATGTGCTTCTTTACTGCTTCCACCATCTCAGGCTGTGAGCTGGGCACATCCTTTGAGAGCGTGGCGAGGGCACATGATGGACAGTCAGTGACTGAACTGTGCCCCTCGGATCCTGGGGTTGGGGAACTCCTCACTATAATCCAGCAAAGCACCAACAAAAATCCTCTCTTCCAAAGCAAAGGCATCCTGGCAGCAAAAGTTGTTGTGATTCCCTTTTTAAAAGGCCCTGCTTTTCCTCCCCCTTCACGCACAGTTTTTTTGGGGCTGGTTTGGGTTGTTTGTTTGTTTGTTTGTTTTTCCTTCTCTTCAGCAAATTCTCTGGAACAAGAACCAAAAGTTTTCTGTGAAGTTTTGTTTGCAGGTTCCCTCTCTGAATGCAATAAGTGCTGTAGATGTTTGTGGCTGTCAGGGAGAAGAGTTCTGACTCTGTCTCAGAGTAGGAGAGAGACACAGAGAGAGGGAGAGAGAGAGAGAGGACGGATTGGCCTAAAGTGAGTGAGTGAATGAGAGAGGGAGGGAGTTTTGTCTGTGAGTAAAGGCTATGATTAGGAAGGGGGAGGAACAGGCAGGCTGGCTTCCTTATGCTCATTGCTCCCCTAACACACACCTCTCTTCAAATATCACTACTCGTGGTTTCTGCCCTCCCCCCTTTCTAAAATCTCTTTTCATTCCTGCAAATTTAATCTTTTTTTTCCTGGGTTTTTTTTTTTCACCCCTCTCTGTTTGACCCTCCTGGCTCCCCCCTGCCTGTCACCACCACCACCCCCCCCGATCCCGTTTTCTTTCCATTCCTTCCCTTTTTCTGTTGTTTAGGTTTGGTTTGTTTGTTTTATTCCTTCAACAGTATCACTAAACAGAGGGAACATGAATGAATGAAAAAAGTGAAACCTTTTATTAAGAAGCACCTTGCTCTTGGTCCTGCCTGGTATAAGCAGGGATGTTAAATAGCTCATGAATGAGATGGGAATGAGAGCAGGGGCTCTGAATATTTTGGGCAGAATATTATTCTGCCTTCAGGAGAAGAGAAAAGATCTTTTCTGCTCACTTCTAAATGCTGGAGGTTATCAACACTGGCAAGAGATCTGAGGGGAGCAAAATAACACTGTTTGGAGGGCTATATAATACATGATACACTCTCCAGCTGCAATGTGCAGTCAGGCACTGAAAGCACTTTACCTGTGACATGCTAAGGTAGTGCCCACGGAGCAGAAATATCCCTACTTCTCTGCTTGTCTGTGCCTAGAAATTCTCAGGCAGATATATTTAGGTTTGGGGTTAATCAAGTAATGTCTGAAAAATGCTTTGAAAGTGAAAAGTGTTACATGTCATCTGGCCAAATCATACTTGCTCCTGACTCAGGCAAACCCCTCATCGATGCCAATAATAATTCTCTCTGAGGGAAGGCTGAGTAAGATCTAGATCTGGCCCATTGTTATTAGGAGGCACTTTTTTGTTTCATTCACTTAAACCACACAGAGCAATCATAACATTGGAATAAGACATCGGGAATGAAAAGCAAGCTAAAACACTGTGAGGAGCCCGAGTTTCCACCAGTGTTGGTAGATCCTTGCCAGTTCATGCCCGTGTGGGTCTTGCTGTGCAGTGAAAAGGCATTCCCAGTGTCACTGCCATGTCTTAATGTTGCCTGTGCATTCTGTAGCCCCTCCGTTCTGTTCCTTACCTAGCAAGGGTGAAGTTAGCAAACTCCCTCCCGCTGGAACTTGGTAATGGAAAATGAGAACACCACAGCTGATAGACTCTAACTTCTGAGGTTCTTTCCCTGCAGACTTTAACTTGTACAGATTTTCTTAGAACAGCTTCTGCTTTTTTAGCATTTACCCTCTTTCTTGATTGCCTTTCATTCCCTCTCTCACATCTTTGTCTTCTCAGGTGTGCTTACCTCCTACCCAGCAAATATTCCACTTTCTCTATATTACCGTCAACCACTATATTTTAGTAGAAAGGAGTAATAGTAGAAAGGAGTAATTTATCAATATAAGCATTGTAAGGTCTCTGATTTCCATGAGATGACTACAGGCACATGGGCTGAGAGACAGGTAAGGAATTATAGTTAGAGTAAATGAAACACACAGAAGTAATTGAACAATCAACCAAAGTTTTACAAATGTTATATATTGCGAGTCCTTTTCAATTAAGCTCTTTTATAAGTCTTTCACTGTTATAAGGCATCCACAGTACACCCTCATCTGTGTTTTACTGACCTCAGTTGCTATACTGTTATATACTGTTACACTTACGGGTCTGTCAGCATTATAAACCCTGCAGCCATTCTTATAAACACATCTTTGTAACACAAACCTCGCTATAATACATCTAAATTTCTTGGATCTTGTGAACAGCCCAAAGTCTGTTGTAATTATATGAAGTCTGAAAGTCAGCTTGAAATAGAACTGAAAGTTTAATTGGACGAAAAAATAATTTCAGATGAAAATATGCAGTCATGATTAGATGTACTAACAGATGACATAATTAAAGGGGTTATTTATAGTTCTAATATAGCACCTATCCCAACAGTGTCTGATGAAAAGTAAGGGATAGGCATAAATCAATATAAAACACAGATAAGTATATTTGGGTTCTTGCTTTGGGGTATACATTGCTTGCCATATATAACAGGTACACTTATCACAGACAATCTGTATTGCATATACATATAGCATATTTTACTTGCATGCCATGATGATGACAGATTTAACATTAAAGCAGAACTTTCTAAACCCCACTGTTTTCTAAAAGTGAGTCTGCTGATACCGCATTTGTACTTAACATACATAGATATATAGGTACAAAAATATAGAGTGCTTCAATAAATAGAGAAATAGTGGTTCAGACTGTTTCTATAAAATCACCTGAGCTGCAAAGCTCTGTATATGCATTCATTCAATAGACCCCTAACAGCATGCACAGGAATTAAAAGTTTCAATTTTAAAAGAAAAAAAAACTCATGCAAAGTTTTACCTCTCTAGTCCTGACTCTCAGAAGGAGACTGCTGTATTGTGCATTAAGAACTGCTGAAGTTCCTCTTTGTGGTATTTATAATGCGAAGCTTTATACTGTACTTCTCATGTGTACACTCACATATAATGTCTGTCAAAAGTAAGTGGGCCGGATCACTGTGCTGGATTGGTTAATCCTGTTACATCAGCAATTGACTGTTTTTCCTGTATGAGGCATACTTCTGGTAATTATCTAATGGAAACTCCTAATTGTCTAGCATGACAAAATATCGTGGATTCAACTTGTAGTGGTGATCTCTGTATCCATTTAAAGAACAGAACTTAAAATCAGACTGAAAGCAAACACTATGAGTCAGGAAGACACACTCCAACTTGTTTTATTGCATAGCTAGATATAGATATTATTAGATGTAGATATCACTGATTTAGTTCTAATACAGTATTTGCCAGATACTTAATTACTAGTTTGCAAATTGTTTTCTTCTTCTTTCATACTTAAGAATATACCAGATATTCTATTTGCAAATTTGGATTCGTTTCAACTTCAGAGAAATGCATTTGATTAAGAATCCTTTTGCTGTGGATGAATTCTGTTTTAAATCAATCTTTGTATAAATACGTCCTTCTGTTAACTTAGGGATCCCTTTAAAGCTCTTAAAAATGAATCATATTGCTCTTGTCCAAGTCTCCTGGCTTCTTGACGTGTGAATTGCATCACACTATTAAAAACTGTTTAGATGTCTAAAAATAAGTTACAATGAATGACAGGTCGCATTTTTTGCAAGTGTGATATTAACACATGTGGAATAAAATAAAATGCAATTTTCATTCCGGTTTACATTCATGAGGATCAGAAATCACTGTGCCAATTAGGCAGTACAAAAGTAATATATATAAGGTCAAAAGTAAATTCAAAATCCATCTCCTTTCTTGAGCACACATAATAGCTGGCTTTATGTGGTACCGTTTATGACAAATGGCATGATCATGCAGTCTTTACTCATTCAAAACACCCACTGATTACCAGAAAATCCCCATCCTTCAGATTTTTTTTTTTTTGGCCTGAATCGTACTTATGATTGTATTTTTATGTCCTGTTGGTAATGTAAGTTTAATCTGTCTTGGAATATGGCTGATCTGGATCAGGGAAGGAAGATTTTAAATTGTCAATTTACAGTGATACCAGGGAGCCCTTATAGCAGTGTTGATTCCAACTGGTATGTGTGTGTGCTGTATTCACATGACAGCTTTGGTAGAATGAGCAAAAAATCAGGAGTTAATGGGAAACATATGACCAGATAGGTTGTTTTGTTTCCCAGGTTTAATATGCATATAATAAGTTTTCAGGCTGTAACATGCTGTGGATCGAAGCCTCTTGAAACAGGTTTCAGTAGCTTTCCTGCGATCTGACTTTGGGGGTTCCAGTTGTTACAAAGAACAGCTTTTTTTCTCCCCTATTTTTTTTCCCCCTTCAGGGACCGTGAGAGACAAATAACGAGCATGCACATACCTAGTTATTTGCAGGGCTATATTTTTAATGGGGAGCCTAAACCCCAGTTTTGGCAAAGGACTTTTCCAGCAGGATGGAATTCTGTTTTTCTCAGGACCAGACTGAATTTGGTTTTAACTGGCACCCTGAAACTCTTTGAAATTAGTTACGTACTGGTAGTGCAGTGGCTGTTGTAATTTGGCAGCAGACATATGCTCAGCAAGAGATCTTGTATTGCACTGGTTTTACAGAGAATGGAAAAATAGCCCTGAAAGTAACAGAGTTATCTTCTCCGTGGCCTTGGAGTCGTGTGGGGCTCCATCCACAGTGGCTGGGGTGATGGCATCACTCCCGTGCTGATGCAGCACCCAGCCGGTCCATAGCTTCTCCCACAGCAGCAGCGGGTCAGAGAATTCCCAGTGTGAAAGTGTGTGGTCTGTGACAGGAGAAGCCTGCCTAGGGAAGCACGGCAAATGTATGTGATTTATAGTGCAGGATGACATTTGAAAGGAGATTAGGAGAAGTGAAAAGCATTATTCATTTCAGAGCATGCTCCTTATTGCCTCGGGGAGTTTGTGTATAGCTTTACCAAAGGCCTAATGAAAGCTTTACTCAGTGACTAATTTTTTTTTTCACACCTATTTCTCTCTTTATAAATATTTTTCTCCCCACCCCTCCACTTCTTCTCATTTGGTTGAACACAGCAACACCTGCTGGCAGTGGTCCGGGAGTACTGCTGGAAAGACCCACTGATCTAACTCTTCAGACCAGCTGCCATTAAGCACTGCCAAGCCATATTAATGAGCTGCCTCTATTTTTACCCCTTCCTGCCAGAAAGGGCAATTGCTCTTGGGAAAGACTGGAGCTGTTTTTTTGTTGTTGGTTTGTTGGGTTTTTTTTTTTTTCTTCCTTTTTTTTCCTGGCAGCTTCAGAATCCAGATAATCCCTGTTCATTTTATGAAGCTGTGATTTCTAACTTTATTGATACTGCTGATTGAGACCACATAAAGCATTGGGCTGATGCTGAGCCTACCTTGCTGGCTTACAGGCATATTTTAGTTCTCTGCTGGATCAAAAAAAATAAAAAAAATGGGAATAGAAGAGAGAGGCTGTTATTCCAGCAACCTGTCTCTTTATTTCCTAATTGTGGATTTTATCTTACCATTAAAAAAAGATGGACCAATGCCACTTAATTATTCACCTAGTGGAGATTGTGTGATTTTTCTGGCTATTTTGGAATCCCAAATTACAGACAACAGTATTTGTGCATCTCCATTCCTGCTTTGAAGAGCAGTCA